>CAUYON010050874.1:0-36075 GCA_963573935.1 Arctocebus calabarensis | reverse complement strand
TTGGAGAATACTCAAAGATCTAAAAATAGACTTGCCATTTGACCCTATAATTCCTTTACTGGGTATATATACCCAGATGACCAAAAATTACAGAACAACAAAGATATCTGTACCAGATTGTTTATTGCAGCCCAAGTCATAATTGCTAAGTCATGGAAGAAGCCCAAAAGCCCATCAATACACGAATGGATTAATAAACTGTGGTACATGTATACCATGGAGTATTATGCAACCTTAAAGAAAGATGGTGACTTTTCCTCTTTCATATTTACATGGATGGAGCTGGAACATGTTCTCCTTAGCAAAGTATCTCTAGAATGGAAGAAAAAGTATCCAATGTATTCACCCCTAATATGAGACAAATTCTTTATCTTTCAAGTGAAGGCTACAACCCATTTATTGCACAGGAAGACGGGGAAAGGGGAGAGGGAGGGAAGGGGAGGGAGAGGGTGGGGGGAGATGGGACAAAGGGTGACATCACATGTGTGGTACATATTCGAAGGGTCAGTAGAAAACTTCTAAATACGGATCAAAAATGTTTTCATATAGTAAACAAGAAAATATCATGAATGTTATGTCAATCAGGTTGATAAAAATATCTCAGATTGCATGTGAGGCCCGCACACTGTACCCCATGATTGAACTAATGTACATGGCTATGATTCAATAATAAAATAAAATAAAATAAAATAAAAAGAAATAACTTTTCATCATAAAGTTCTGTTTTCAACAGCATCATCCTAAAACAAACCTATTTTTTTAATTCCTTGATTATGGACATATGTTTTTATGTGTGTGTGCAAGCATACATTAATGTTAATTTCACCATTCTCCTTTGTATTTTGTTGATGTCACAATCTGCTGTAAAACCTTGCCAAGTTTCTTAACTGCCATGTTAATTCCAAGACCTATTCAGCACTCTTTGACATTTCAGGACAGAACAAGGCAGTGAAAACAGACTAGAAACATATAAGTATTATAAAATCTAGAACTTAACAGATGGCAGAATTAGGTCTGTTTAATGGAAATTTAGTAACCCTGAACACAGCAATATTAGAAAAGCCTTTTCATTTCTAAGTTAAATATTTGGAAGAGGTTATATAATGATGGCCAGAGAAGTGTGGGGAAGCTTGTAAAATGCGACAGAGTTATTAAACAAATTAATGGATACAAATTACTGGATATACATACCATACCTTAAAGAGGTTCAAGTTTCAAAGGTTTTCTCTATTGTGTAAATAAAAAGTACAGAGAAAAAGCTTGATTTTGTATATGGTCATTTCAAAGATCACACAAATTATTTCACTAAGGATATTTGTCTGCCTTTTCCTAAATTAAAGCTGAATATTTCTGTACTTAGATATTAAATGACATTACCACATGCTAAGAAATTTGCATAAATCTGCAAACACATGTAGTGAGAATAAGATGGAGTCAGTCAGGCTACACCACAAGACACAGCTGGTCTTGTCAGTTTACTACTAAGTGACCTTTACCTCCTGTCTCTATTGTTTTGTAAATTTAGCTCCCACCCTAAAGATGCCTATCTCCAGTAGTTTAGGTGGATTGATTTAGGACATTAATTTTTGAATTGGAATGTTGTAATAGGTCACTGAGTTATGCTGATTATTATTTAAACTAAGGATTAATGTGATCTTTACTTTGAATTTTTATGTATAAACTGTGATTTTGAAAATAGAAGAATAGAACAGTCTTGGATAGGCTACTCTCACTGTTCTCGAGAATGGCTGGCTTTCTGACAAATAAAATTTGGTGGACTTATTATTTCTGTCTCTGCATATTGGCTGACAATGACAGTGGCCAGACCTTCCTCTGGGAATAAAAAGACAGAAAATTAGGGATTAGACACCGTTGTCCTAAACTGATTGCTAAATACACACTGTTTAAAATAGCCACTAATCATTTCAAAGGGAAGCATCGATTGATTTCAGGAAGTTTAGTTATTTCATGGAGAAGCAGGGCAAGGTTAGGGTAAATTGCTTTTCTTCCTCCCCCAAAGGAAATTATCACAAACTTAGAAGTATAACTATTTAATTAATGTAAAGATGCTTTTTCTTTTAAAAAGAAGGTTTTAATAATCTGTGACAATATTCCTGACTCAGTTTTCTCTTTTGTTGTAACTAATTATCACAAACTTAAAATTATAAAACAACAGACACGTATTTATTACATTGCATTTCTGAAAGTCAACAGACCAACATGGGTATTATTAGGCTATGTTAAAGTGTCAGGCAGATGAGGTTTGCCTGAACAGGCTCTAGATGATAATTTACTTTTTGTTTGTTCTTTCCCTTAAGTTTCTGGAGGCCACTTGAAGTCTTTGGTTTCTGTCTGCCTACCAGATAACAGGTAACAATGGGTATTCAGATTATTCTCACATTGCATGAGTTTTTTGCCTCCTAATTACTTGTAAAAAGACCTTGTGACTACATTGGGTCCATTTGAATCACCTGGGGTAATCTTGCTATATTAAAGTCAGCTCATTAGCAATCTTTTTTTTTTTGAGACAGAGCCTCAAACTGTCACCCTAGATAGAGTGCTGTGGCATCACAGCTCACAGCAACCTCCAATTCCTGGGCTCAAGCAAGTCTCCTGCCTCTGCCTCCCAAGTAGCTTGGACTACAGGCACCCACCACAACGCCTGACCATTTTTTGTTTGCAGCCACCATTGTTGTTTGGTGGGCCTGGGCTGGATTCGAACCCGCCAGCCCAGGTTTACATGGCTGGCGCCTTACCCCATTGAGCCACAGGCGCTGAGCCGGCAATCTTAATTCTGTTTGAAACCTTAGTTCTCCTCTGTCACACAGCCTAGTACATTCATAGAAGCCAGAGATTAGAACATGATCATCTTTGCAAGGCCATTCCACTGCCAACCAAAAGTCACTTTAACCATATTTCTTCAATATTGTCTTGCTTTTTCCCAGTTTACTTTCTATTCTAGTTATTCCTTACATAAGCTTTCTTGACCCAGGAGAAAATTACTTACATCTATCTCTGAAAATACTAAAATACATGGAGAATAATGGACACAATTTTTGAAGAGCACAGTTTTTGTGCTCTTCAAAGAGTTACTACAAAGAGCACACATTTTTAGCCGGGCGCTGTGGCAGGCGCCTGTAGTCCCAGCTACTAGGGAGGCTGAGGCAAGAGAATCGCTTAAGCCCAAGAGCTGGAGGTTTCTGTGAGCAGTGTGACACCACGGCACTCTACCCAGGGCGATAAAGTGAGACTCTGTCTCTTAAAAAAAAAAAAAAAAAAGAAAAGAGCACACATTTTGTTGTTAAACTTTCAGGTCATTTTCTACATAGACAAACATATATTTCCAATGTAGGTTTTAGAAAACTCATTTATATGAATCCAAATATTGGAAAATCCACACTGATCTTTATCTTCCGAGGGTAATGTTTGCTTATATTTAAATGTAACTGACAGTTCTATGTGCCTGACACATAAATTTAGAAAACAAGGAAGACATATTGTCAGTTCTTGTTCTTGGCTCATGTTAAGAAATTTATGTCTAAGACAGAAACTTACTGCTGAATAATTGTATATATATAATTGTATAAGAGAATTTGCACAGTTAATTGTGTCTTTCTATTTCTGCCTAATATATTAAAAGGACATATTTACCGTAACTGCCAGAGCCCAAAATCTACTACTTCCCAAAAATATACATCAGCACCCTCATCACACTTGTGTCTATAGACATGTTGGTCACAAAAGAAGCAACAGAATAATATTGGTATAAATACATACTGATTTCCACTTATTAATGATGGCATTCTGGGAGGGGAAGGAGCAAGATGGCGGCTGAGTAACAGCTTCCTTGCAACTGGACATGATGAGTCTGGGGAGACGAGACTCCAGTCATCTCTGGCTGGTGGGATCTGCCCAGAAACATCCCTTTTCTGACACAGGAAGTCAGTGTGAGACTTCTGGACCTCATGAAGAGGACAAAAGAAATGGAGAACTGGCAAATGTTTGGTGTGTTAGTTTGGTCTAATCCTGCTGGCAGCTGTAAGTACAACAGAGATTACAAACTGGAAAACCCTTACCTGTGAGCTGTTTTAATTTTTTTGGACTTGGCACTCAGTTGAACTTAACTTGGGAGAACTTGGGCAAGAGTGTGGAGGACTTAAAGCATTGTCTAGGGCCCCAGACTGAGCCACTGACCCGGACAGAGCTAATAGTGTTTGGCTGTGGGTTGCATGGAGCCATTGTGGGAGAACTGCCCCGGCAAGCTCCACCCTTAGGGTCACAGAGCAAGGATCAGGTGGAGTGAGTAATCTAGTGACTGAGTACCTAAAGGCGGAGATTGAAATGCCTTACAGCCTTAGCCCTCAGGGGCATAGAGTGAGATTGGTTTTGGCACACTGGGTAAGTGGATAGCCACTTCAGTAGTGATTCCAGTGACAAGTGCTTTCCTGGGAAAGCTTTTGCTTAGCCAAGGTTAGTAGGTTAAAGTGACTTTTAAGCAGGCTGAGGAGAGATTTAGGCTCTCCACCCTGCAGGGTTTGAGAAATCACCAGAGGCCTCCATTCTCCATCTCATACAGCTGTACCAGTGATTAACCAGTGATTGTGATTAACATCTCATACCCTAGAAGATCACCTGTTGCCCAGACAATATCCAGCAAGATATATATATACTGCTTTTTTTTCTAATTTCAACATTTTCTCTATAGATTTTTCTTTTCTTTTTTCTTTCTTTTCTTTCTTCATTTTTCTAGTTTAAATACAATTTTCCATTTCTTCCTTTTTCAACAATTAGAACTTCAATTTTGCTAGTATTTCTACAACTGTTATTTGGTTTTTCCCCCAATTTTATCCTGTAAAGTATTCTGTTTGCTTGTTTTGGTTTGATTTATAGCATTTTTGCCTTTCATCTTTACTTAGTTGAGGTGGGGTACTGTGTCTGAACTGGCTAGCAAAGAGCTGCTGACCTCAAAAGAACCACCCAACCTGGTACCCCCAGAGATTGGGGGTTCTTAAGGTTGGGTCAAAGTACCCTAACATATACCTATATTGCTCCTGTCTCCCTCTTTCTTTGCCTCTCTTCTTTTTCTCAATATTCCCTTTTACCCACCCACTCTCCTTTCTCTTTTTTCTTTCTTTTTTCCCTTCTTTCTCTTCAATCTTCTCGTCCTTCTGGTCCTATACAAAAGGACTCATTGAAATCCTGGTCCAGAGGCAGAGCAACTTAAAGACCAAGAGGAAGTGAAAGGAAAATTAGGGCAAGGAAACAGATAAAAGAAATTACTCATGAGGAAGAATCAGCAGAAAACTCCTGGCATCATGAAAAACCAGTCCAGAGCAACTCCCCCAAGGGACTGTGAGGTAGCTATTACAGAGGATTCCACCTATAAGGAAATGTTAGGAAAGACAGAAAGGGAATTTATAATACAGATGATGAAAACAATGAAGGAAATGATGGAAACAATGAAGGAAACTGCTGATAAAGTGGAAAATAACCAAAAGGATATCCCCAAAACAGAATCAAATATGAGATGAACAGGGTGGCACCTATGGCTCAGTGAGTAGAGCTCCAGCCCCATATACTGAGGGTAGTGGATTCATACCCAGCCTTGGCTGAGCTGCAAAACAAAAAAATAGCCAGGCATTGTGGCAGTCACCTGTAGTCCCAGTTACTCAGAAGGCTGAGGCAAGAGAATCACCTAATCAGGAGTTGGAGGTTGCTGTGAGCTGTGTGATGCCACAGCACTCTACAGAAGGCAACAAAGTTACTCTGTCTCTACAAAAAAAAAAGAGATGAACAATACGAAGTATATAGAAAAGATATAGCCGAGATGAAGGAACTGAAGCTGTCAGTTAGGGAACTTAAAAAACACAATAGAAAGTATCAACAACAGATTAGACCATGTGAAAGAAAGAATGTCAGAGGTAGAGGACAAAGCTCTTGAGATAACTCAGATAGTTAAAGAGGCAGAAAAGAAGAGAGAGAAAGCAGAACATTCACTGAAAGAATTATGGGACTTTATGAAGCATTTAAACATACAAGTTATAAGTATGTTTCTTCTTCCCAGAAGGGGAACAAGAATGCCCCAGGGGAATAGAAGCCATACTAGAGAATGTTAGAAATGAAAATTTCCCAAATATCTTCAAAGATTATGACACACTCCTTTTAGAGGGATATCAGACCCCAGGTCACCTCAACTCTAACCAAGCTTCTCCAAGACACATTGTGATGAACCTGTCCAAAATCAAGACAAAAGAAGATTCCTTTTTTTTTTTTTTTGTGAGACAGAGCCTCAAGCTGTTGCCCTGGGTAGAGTGCCTTGGCAACAGCTCACAGCAACCTCCAACTCCTGGTCTCAAGTGATTCTCCTGTCTCTGCCTCTCAAGTAGCTGGGACTACAAGCACTGGTCATAATGCCCAGCTATTTTTTGGTTTCAGCCATCATTGTTGTTTGGCGGGCCTGGGCTGGATTCGAACCCGCTAAGAGTAAGCGCCAGCTGACCTACAGGGTCAAATCCATCAGGGCAACTGCAGACTTCTCTAATGAAACTTTTCAAGCAAGAAGACAATGGTCAGCTACCTTTAATGTGCTTAAATAGAACAATTTCCAGCGCAGAATTCTATATCCTGCTTAGCTAAGGTTTAAAATTGACAGAGAAATCAAATCATTTACTGATATACAAATATTGAGAAAATTCTCCACAACAAGACCAGCTCTACAGGAAGTACTTCAACCTGTTCTATAAACTGACCATCACAATGGATAAATAGTAAAGTAAGAACTCAGAAATTAAAGCACAGAACCTAACTTCCACAATGATGTAAAAGATAAAACTAAGCAATAGACTCTCACAAAATAAGATGAATTGAACACTACCACACTTATCAATTATCTTGATAAATGTTAATGACTTGAATCCCCTCCTGAAGAGGCACAGATTTGCTGACTGGATTAAAAAACACAAGCTATCCATTTATTGTCTGCAGGAAATACACCTAGCTTCAAAAGACAAATTAAAACTCCGAATTAAGTGTTGAAAGATAGTTTTCCAGGCAAATGGAATTAAAAGAGGAATTACAGTCTTATTTTCAGATATATTTGGATTTAAAGCAACTAAAGTAAAAAAAGGCAAAGATGGTCACTTCATATTGGTTAAGGGAAAAATATAAAAAGAAGATATTTCAATTCTAAATATTTATGCACCCAACTTAAATGCTTTCTGATTCTTAAAACAGACCTTACTCAGTCTGAGCAATATGATATCCTATGATACTATAATAACAGGGGATTTTAACATTCCTCTTACAGAGATGGACAGATACTCTAAACAGAAATTAAAAAAAGATACAAGGGACTTAAATGAGACCCTAGAACAACTGTGCTTGACAGATGCATATAGAACATTCCGTCCCAAAGATAAAGAACATACATACTCCTCATTGCCCCATGGAACATTCTCCAAAATTGATCATATCCTAGGACACCAAACAAACCTCAACAGAATCAAAGAATTGAAATTTTACCTTGTATCTTCTCAGACCACAAGGCGCTAAAGGTGGAACTCAACTCCAACTAAAATGTTCAACCCCACATTAAGGCATGGAAATTAAACAACCTTCTGTTGAATGATAGTTGGGTACAGGAAGAAATGAAACAGGAAATCATTAACTTCCTTGAGCATAACAACAAAGAAGACACAAGCTATCAAAATGTGTGGGATACTGCAAAAGCAGTTTTGACAGGAAAATTTATCACTTTAGATGCCTATATTTGAAAAACAGAAAGAGAGTGCATCGACAAACTCACAAGCCATCATATGCAACTGGAAAAAGAAGAACAATCTAAGCTAAACCCAACAGAAGAAAATAAATATCCAAAATTAAATCAGAGATCAATGAAAATGAAAACAAAAGAATCATTCAGAAAATTAATGAAACAAGGAGTTAGATTTTTGATAAAGAAACAAAATAGATAAACCTTAGGCCAGACTAACTAGAAATAGAAAAATAAAATCTGTAGTAACCTCAATCAGAAATGCTAAAGGGGAAATTACAACTGATGCCACAGAGATACAAGAGATCATCTCTGAATACTGACAGAAACTCTATGCCCAGAAATTTGACAATGTGAAGGAGATGGATCAACATTTGGAATCAAACCTTCTCCCTAGACTTAGCCAGGAAGAAATAGAACTCCTGAACAGACAAATTTCAAGCACTGAGATTCAAAAAACAGTAAAAAATCTTCCAACAAAAAAATGTCCTGGTCCAGATGGCTTCACACCAGAATTCTATTAAACCTTCAAGGAAGAGCTTATTCCTATACTGCAGAAATTATTCCAAAGAATTGAGGAAGAAGGAATCTTTCCCAACACGTTCTATGAAGAAAACATCACCCTGATACTGAAACCAGGAAAATACTCAACTAAAAAGGAGAATTTCAGACCAATTTCACTCATGAATATAGATGAAAAACTTCTCAACAAAATCCTAGCCAATGGATTACAGCTTATCATTAAAAAAGTCATACGTGAGGATCAAGTAGGTTGCATCCCAGGGATGTAAGGATGGTTTAACATATGCAAGTCCATAAAGGTTATCCACCATATTAAAAAAGCAAAAACAAAGACCATATGATCCTCTCAATAGATGCAGAAGAAGCATTTGCTAAAATCCAGCATCCTTTTCTAATTAGAACACTAAAGATTATAGGCATAGGTGGCACATTTCTGAAACTAATCTAAGCTATCTATGACAAACCCACAGCTAATATTTTACTGAATGGAGTAAAATGGAAAGCTTTTCCTCTTAGAATTGGAACCAGACAAGTTTGCCCTCTGTCACTATCACTATTCAACATAGTGCTGGAATTTGTAGCCAATACAATTAGGCAAGACAATGAAATAAAGGGCATCCAAATGGGAGCAGAGGAGGTCAAACTCTCCCTCTTTGCTGATGATATGGTCTTATACTTACCCCAAAGACTCAATCCCAAGACTCCTAAGTCATCAAAAAAATACAGTAATTTCTCAGGATATAGAATCAATGTCCACAAGTCAGTAGCCTTTGTTTATGCCAATAACAGTCAAGATGAGAGGCTAATTAAGGACACAACTCCCTTCACCTTAGCTTCAAAGAAAATGAAATACCTAGGAATATACCTAACAAAAGAGGTGAAGGACCTCTGTAAAGAAAATTATGAAATCCTAAGAAATGAAATAACAGAAGATATTAACAAATGGAAGAACATACCATGCTCATGGCTGGGAATAATCAACATTGTTAAAATGTCTATACTTCCCAAAGCAATCTACCTATTTAATGCCATCCCTATTAAGATACCAACATCGTATTTTCAAGATTTGGATAAAATGATTCTGTGTTTTGTATGAAACCAGAAAAAACCCCGTATAGCTAAGGCAGTTCTCAGTAATAAAAACAAAGCTGGGAGCATCACCATACCAGATTTTAGGCTGTACTACAAAGCTATAGTGGTCAAGATAGCATGGTACTGGCACAAAAATAGAGACATAGACATTTGGAATCAAATAGAAAACCAGGAAATGAAACTAACATCTTACAACCACCTAATCTTCGATAAACCAAACAAGAACATACCTTGGGGGGAAAACTTCCTACTCAATAAATGGTGCTGGGAGAACTGGACATCCACATGTAAAAGACTGAAACTGGACCCACACCTTTCTCCATTCACAAAAATTGATTCAAGATGGACAAAGGACTTAAATTTAAGGCATCAAACAATAAAAATCCTCAAAGAAAGCATAGGAAAAACTCTGGAAGATATCAGCCTAGCGAAAGACTTCATAAAGAAGACTGCCGTGGCAATTGCAACAACAACAAAAATAAACAAATGGGACTTAATTAAACAGAAAAGCTTCTGTACAGCTAAGGAGACAACAACCAAAGCAAATAGACAACCTACATAATGGGAAAGGATATTTGCATTTTTTTTTTTTTTGAGACTGAGCCTCAAGCTGTCACCCTGGATAGAGTGCTATGGCATCACAGCTCACAGCAACCTCCAATTCCTGGGCTCGAGCGAGTCTCTTGTCTCTGCCTCCCAAGTAGCTGGGACTGCAGGCGCCCGCCACAACGCCTGGCCATGTTTTGGTTGCAGCCGTCATGGTTGTTTGGTGGGCCGGGCTGGATTCGAACCTGCCAGCTCAGGTGTACGTGGCTGGCGCCTTAGCCCGCTGAGCCACAGGCGCCGAGCCTATCTGCATATTTTGAATCAGACAAAAGCTTGATAACTAGGATCTATAGAGAACTCAAATTAATCCACACGCAAAAAGCCAACAATCCCATATATCAATGGGTAAGAGACATGAATAGAACCTTCTCTAAAGAAGACAGATGAGGCTTTGCGCCTGTGGCTCAATGGGCTAAGGGGCCAGCCACGTATACCCGAGCTGGGTTTGAATCCAGCCTGGGCCCGCCAAACAACAATGACGGCTGCAACCAAAAAATGGCCGGGTGTTGTGGCAGGCGCCTGTAGTCCCAGCTACTTGGGAGGCAGAGGCAGGAGACTCGCTTGAGTCCAGGAATTAAAGGTTGCTGTGAGCTGTGATGCCACTGCACTCTATCCAGGGTGACAGCTTAAGGCTCTGTCTCTAAAAAAAAAAAAAAAAAGAGAGGAATGGCTAACTAACAAACATATGAAAAAATGCTCATCATCCCTAATTATTAGAGAAATGCAAATCAAAAACTATCCTGAGATGCCATCTAACCCCAGCGAGAATGGCAGCCCACATCATAAAATTTCAAAACTGCAGATGCTGGTGTGGATGTGGAGAGAAGGGAACACTTTTACACTGCTGGTGGGACAGTAAACTAATACAACCTTTTTGGAAGGAAGTATGGAGAACTCTCAAAGAACTCAGGCTAGACCTCCCATTTGATCCTGCAATCCCATTACTGGGCATCTACCTGGAAGGAAAAAAATCCTTTTATCATAAGGACACTTGCACTAGACTGTTTATTGCAGCTTAATTTACAATCGCCAAAATGTGGAAATAGCCTAAATGTCCCCCAACCCAGGAATGGATTAACAAGCTGTGGTACATGTACACTATGGAATACTATTCAGCCATTAAAAAAATGGAGACTTTACAGCCTTTGTATTAACCTGGATGGAAGTGGAACACATTATTCTTAGTAAAGCATCACAAGAACAGAGAAACATGAATCCTATGCATTCAATTTTGATATGAGGACAATTAATGACAATTAATGACATGGTGGGGGCAGGGGAAGGGGACAGCAGAGAAAGAATGAGGGAGGGGTGGGGAAAGGAAGAGCAGAGAGAGGGAAGGAGCGAGGGGTTGGGGTCTTGGTGTGTGTCACACCTTTTGGGGGCAAGACACGATTGTAAAAGGGTCTTTACCTAACAAATGCAATCAGTGTAACCCACTTTCTTGTACCCTCAATGAATACTCAACAATAAATTAAAAAAGAAAGAAAGAAAGAAAGTTGTGTGTGTGTTGGGGGGTGGGGAGCAGAAATTGATTTATTTTAAGGGAATTGACATACGTGATTGTGGGGGCTGGCAAGTCTGAAATTTTCGGGGCAGGCTGGGAGCTGGGGACCCAGGGAAGAGCTGACATTGCTGTCTGGAGTCCGAAGGCAGAGTTCCCTCTTCCCTGGGACCTCCCTTTTCTTAGGGTCTTCAACTGATTGGATGAGGCTCACCCACACTACGGAAGGTAATCTGCTTTTTTAATTCCAAGTCTGCTAATTCAAATGGTAATCACATCCACAGCTTTCCTTTCCAGCAACATCTAAACTATTGTTTGACCAAAAATTGGGTAATAAAATTAACCACTAGAACAAACTAAGGGGCTTTACAGCTTCAAATTTTGAGGTCAGAGGCAAGGCCATAGTGAGACCTCCAAGAATCTGGACTCAGACCTCTTGCTGCCCTCCCTCTGGAGATGAGTCACGCTAGATGAGGAATTCAGCTGGAATCAGCTCCAGGCAGGAAGTAGGGAGGAGGGAGGTCCCCAGGATCCCTGGCCAGGGATGAGGCCCCTTCTGTGCCTCCTCCACCTCCCCATGCTTGGCCGCTCTCCCCAAGACCTTTCAAAATGGAATTGCCAAGGAGCTATGTGTCACTCTCTGGGCAGTAGGGAGGGCAGGGGCTGCAGACACCCTTTCCAAGGGCTTCCTAGCAGGAGCTGTGGGGAGCACTGAGGAGCTGGCAGATCCCCAGCCACGCAGAGCTGTTCCTACCTCGGGGCCCGGCTCCTCAAGACCTGCGTCTCTGCAGGCGGAAGGAATAGGGGCCACACTGGCAACAGCGAGGAGCCAGTGAGCCTTCCAGGCTGTTGAGGAGGTGCCTAGGGTGGTTTAGGGGGACGGAGGGGTCTTTGCTTGGCTTCTGGGAGGTCATGGAGCTTATAGCACAGCTTGGAAAGATGCAGGGAGGGAGGAGGCTGGAACAGAGGTGGGTGAGGTGGGTCAAAGGCACAGGGCCAGCAGAGGCTCTGAAGCTGCTCTGTCTCAGCCGAGTGCCCCAGCATCCTGAATCCCAGCTCAGAGGGACCCAGTCCTCAGTGCACTTCTTCCCTCAGGGCATGGTCCATGGAGAACACACCAGGAGGTTCACAACCAGCCTTCTGCAGCCTCTCTACTTCCTCCCCAATGCCCCCAGGCTCTGTGTTCCCCATCCCCCCAGAGTCCTGGTACAGCCCTGGCTCACTGAGCAGCCTCTCTTTGAGATGTACTGTACTCAGACCATTCCTATTATTCCTGCCCTGCTGGGCTGGCTGTTTCTGGAGAGAAGAGAATTCCTGGAAGCAGTAACTTGTTCTCTCTTGTGTCTGAGTTTCCATACTCCAAACCAACCCCCTATGTTCCTGATGGCCTCTGGGCCGACATCTGTCTGGAAACCCCACGGGTGAGGACCCTGCCTAAGACTGTTTTCACCCTGGAACCCCAACTCCAGGTTGGGGAAAACCTAAGCCTGCAGTTGACAATAATAAAACATTCTGAAGACTGGCACATCCTGGGAAAAACTAAACTGACTGGAATTACTGAGGTTGGAGAAGCAGAGGTTACTTATGGGGTAGAGAGCATCCAGACCTTATTTGCCCCAGAACTGGTACAGGCAGGAATATACACAGACTGAGAAGCTGGAGGGAAAATTCCTGGACCCTGGGACTCTGGAGACCCTAAGCCATGGTGTCCAACAGGGAAGGACACTCTGATGCCCCTTTGGAGCCCTTGGTGCCCCTGAATATGACTCAAAAACCACCCAGGATGTTTCTACTTCTGTCTGATGTCCTTTGGGGGGCAGGAGCAATGAGCTGAAACTTTCCAGAATTGTGGTCTCTAACCCCTAGGCCATGGTGAACCTGGCGGCCTCACCTGAGCTCTGCCTCCTATCTTTTTTTTTTTTTTTTTGCAGTTTTTGGCCGAGCTGAGTTTGAACCCGCCACCTCTGGCATAAGGGGCTGGCGCCCTACTCCTTTGAGCCACAGGCAGTGCTCTCTGCCTCCTATCTTATCTTCCACACATCACTTCATCCATGGAAAAATTGTCTTCCATGGAACCAGGCCCTGGTGCCAAAAAGGTTGGACCTCTATTCTAGAAGATGCTCAATTGCTTCAGCTTCCCAGTTCAGGAGAAAGAGGGCAAACATCTGGCCGTTTCACTGTTCCTTGCCTCAGATGATCTGAGAAGGCTGTGCCCAAGGAGATGGGTGGGAAAGGGGATAAGGCTCCTGACTAGTCCCAGCTGATAAAGACTCTGAACTTTAGTGCATTCTTGCCAAGGCAGCTGAGTCACCGAGCCTTAACTCTAGCTGTGCTGAGCCAGAGAGGTGAGTTCTACTTCTCACACAGGCACTGTACAGGCTAGAAGCTGCCCTAAATCTCACAGAAGGAAACTGAGGAGATGGATGTCCTTGGGTGACCCGGACTCACTCAGTGAATGTTGTCTACTTTGCAAGGCTCTTGGTTTTCCTGAGCTGCCAGGAGTAGTGTAACCAAGCTCTGACGCAGAGGCAGCAGGCTCATGAAGCTTGCCACTTGCTGGAACACCTGCTCTTGAGGTCAAGTCCTGCTCTGCTTCCTCCAACACTCAGTCAGCATTGTGTTAGCCGCCACTCTTGCAACATCTTACTTTAAAAAATAAGCTGTTGAAAAGGTGTCACTTGGAGAACATGCTCAAGGAACACGACTCCCCACTCCGTCCCTCTCCTGAGCTCTGCCCCTTCCTGCCTCCTGCTCCTGCCACAGTGAGGGGCAGCAAAGGTCCTCTGTGTCCAGGGCAGCGCCTCCATCCTGCCCTGAGGAGGGGACCTGAGCCGCCTGTCCCAACCCGAGGAAACTCAGAAAACACAGTTATTCACTGACACAGTCCCAGGCCTCAGTTTCCAGGACTTCTCCAGTGACCACCACGTGGGCTTGTGCTTCGGGAGTCAGGCACCTGCCTATCTGCCCTTTGCCTATTCTCTCTGGGACATTGTGCCTCTGTGGTCTCCTCATTGAAGGAGCCTTCTTCTGTTTCCAGATCTGGCCCCCTTGGAGCTCTAAAGACAAACCCCAGTCCTGCCTGTCTTCTCTGGTTGCAGTGACCCAGGATCAATGCCAGCAGTGAGCCAACAGGGCCACATGTGCAAGGTGGCCAAACAGCACAGTGCTATGGCTCCTTCTGTGTACATGCGTCCCCCTTGCTGGGTCTGTTTCTCTGAAGAACCCTAATGCTACAGGAAGCCACGTCCCCACAGGAAGGGCACTAGGAGCCCTAAGAGATCATGAACCAATCTTGGGAACACTTAGCAGTCCGCTGTGCTTGCTGCAGGCCCTTCCTCAAGAACCCAGAGCTTGAATCTTCAACACCTGGTGTGGGCAGGTGCAGTGTGCAGGACTCACTGGCTGCCCCTGCTCTCCCCAGGGCTGGCCAGGGCTGGCAGCTGTCTGTATGTGGATGAGGAGGCCCAAGCTGTCAGCAGAGGAGGGAGATAATGCCACCCTCCCAAGCACTATGCTGCCCTTATCCTGTGGCTCCCGTCTGACGATTTACCAGGAAGAAAAATCAGACAAACAGGTTTGGTTCCCTGCTGGGGTTTCTCTGGGCAACAGAAGCTAAAGCTGAAACTCTCCCTCCCAGGAAACCTGCACCCCCTGTCCAGCTTGGCCCTCCCCCACTTCCCACCACACAGCCCTGTCCCCAGTCTGCAGCCACTGGAGGGCTCCCCAGCTGGCTCTCAGATGAGAAAGAGGCAGGTGCTACGGGGGCCAGTGGAAAGGCTGCCAGGTGCGAGAGGTGTGCTGGGCTCGATCGGTCGAGGTCCAGGATGGGGGACTGAGCCCAGAGCTCCAGGAGGCAGTGACTGCATGGACAGAACTAATTGGGTGGAGGAGGGGAGGGGATCTGCAGGCTGCATGTGCCAGCTCCCTGCCAGTGCATAGTATGCTTGAGTGGGGAGGACTTCCGGGGCTCCCCTTGGGGTCCTCGCTGGGAGAAGAGTGTCCTGCATGCCTCCTTGGGCAGCCCACAGCTGTGAGTGGTGGCTCCACAGGGGACAGGAGTGGGGAGGTGGGGGATGTATGCCAGGAGGGAGCAGTACGGGGGGCCCAGAGAGAGCCAGCATACTTCCCATGGGGCCTAGTGTGATCTGGGAGAACCCTGGGCTGAGGGCAGCTGGAAGTCCAAGTGGGCAGAGGGCCAGGCTCCAGTGTCAGGGCTGCCAGGACAGGTGAAGCAAAGGCCTGAGTAGGAAGTGGGGGGCGGACGTGGTTCCCTGCAGCTGCTGGGCCTACCACCTGTGTCCACTCAGAACCCTGTGGGATGGAGGGGTTGCCGGCAGCCAGCGTGTGCTGTCCTCATTGTCCACATGCACGTGTATGTCCCTATGGCTGCTGCTTCAGACTCTTGGCCCAGCCTTGAAGTCAATGGCAGGGCTGGAATCCAGCCAGGTATGGCCAGACCTACAGTCACTTGCCAGCTCTCTATGACGTGGCGGCTTCTCGAAATGAGCACCTTGGCAGAGCCTGGTTTCTCTACTTCTCCCAACTGGTTCCAGCCACCATGTAGGTGCCCAGGGACTCTGTAGAATGAAAGGACCCAGTACTAGGGCACAGTCAGGCATTAGGCGGGGTTCTCATCCTTGAGGACAAAGGCCCCCAGAGCTCTGCTGAGGCTGGCAGGTCCAGGTCTCTGTGGGCAGCAGGGAGGCCTGAAGTGAGGGCAGACTCCATCCAGACAAGCCGGGAGTCACCCTTCAGAGAAGGAAGAAAGAGTGGGAAGGGCGGGAAGAGGTGGCCCCATGGGGGATGGGGGGACATGAGGAAACCAGGTGTTGACTCACACGGGCTATGGGTCCTACAGGGCTTTCCCAGCCTGGCTCTTATCCTGGGATGAAGGGCTCATGCCTCACAGGGCACTCAGGCCTCTGTCCGCACTGGGCTTTGCTCACACGTGAGTATGTAGGTCCCCTGGTCTGCCCTCTGCCCCCAGCACTGTGTGATTTGGCTTGTCAAGCTCTGTCAAATGAAGGGTAGGTCAGCTAGGACTGCAGCCTGGAGACCAAGTGTGTGGGGGCTGGCCCCAGCGGCTGGTGACAGAGAGGTATCCCTATCCCCTCTGCGTCCTGGCACCTCTGTGTCCCGGTTATTGCGCTGGCTGATGCCAGGAGGGGTCACCACATGGCTGGAAAGTGAATCCAGCTCAGGGTCTGAAAGAAATACCCGACCACATGTGGAAATGACTGGGGCACAGGCTCCTGGTGGAACCTGAGTGGTGGCAGGGATCCTCAATGGTCATCTCAACTACCACCCTTTATTCTAGAGAGGTGGAAACTGAGGCCAGAGAAGGAAAGGGGCCAGGCAAGTTAGGGACCCATTCTGGTCTCTGCTGGGACCAGAATGAAGGGCTTCTGATCCTCAGGAAGGCGGCCTCCCTCCTATGCCAGCCTCCAGGGTCCCTGCCACCGAGGGAGGGGAAAGGGTGTTATTATGGTTTCTCTGTCGGGTTGCTTGCTGCATCCCAGTGCCTAGAAATGTGCCTGGAGGAACAAGGACTCGATCATCAAATAAATGAATTAATGCATACCGATTTTCTTCTTTTCCTCATCAGTATTTTCTCATTTTTCTATCATGGTACACTGCTTTTATACTGTTAAAAAGCCCCACCCTTTTACTTTAAACAATATCCTGCCAACCTCAGAAAATTAAGCAGCAAAATAAACATTAGAAAATTCTTTATGGACTAGTAAGCCATGTGCACATGGGAGGGGTGTCTCTCAGGCCTGCCATCCCACCTAAGGCGTGGCCCAAACCAGCACAACTGCAGTGAGCCAGGGTGCTTGGCTACCACCAGCTCCTTCCAGTTCTCACAGCCCCACTGCCCCAACTCCCAACTTCCAACTTCCAGAGGATAGGAGGGCTGCAGAAAGAAGCTGACCAAGATCTGGCTGGCTAACAGGAAGCATTTTATTTATTTAAGACAGTGTCTCGGGCTGCGCCAGTGGCTCATCGAGTAGGGCACCAGCTCCATATACTGAAGGTGGCGGGTTCAAACCCAGCCTCGGCCGAACTGCAAAATAGCTGGGCGTTGTGGCAGGCGCTTGTAGTCCCAGCTACTCGGGAGGCTGAGGCAAGAGAATCGCCTAAGCCCATGAATTGGAGGTTGCTGTGAGCTGTGTGATGCCACGGCACTCTACTGAGGGTGATAAAGTGAGACTCTGTTTCTATTAAAAAAAAAAAAAAAGATAGTGTCTCACTTTGTTGCCCTTTGTAGAGTGCTGCATGTTGTCACAGCTCACAGCAACCTCCAACTCTTGGGCCCAGGCAATCCTCTTGCCTCAGTCTCCCTAGTAGCTGGGACTACAGGCGCCCACCCCCACACCCAGCTAATTTTAGAGACGGGGGTCTCCCTCTTGCTCAAACTGGTCTGGAACTCCTGAGCTCAAGCAATTCACCTGTCTCCTTCTTCCAGAGTGCTAAGATTATGGGCGTGAGCCTCCAGTCCCGGCCACAAGAAGCATTTTTGAAAGTCTGCCTCTCACCCAGGCAGGGAGAAACACAGAAAAGGGAAGAAACACAAAGAGAAGCTGCAGGAGGTGGGAGGCAAAGAGGTGCCAGGGCTTCCAGGGTTGAGTGGGGCTGAGGGGCAGCTGTGGAGGGGGATGGGGCTCAGACCCATACAAGGCCACCTCTGCACACGCATGTGCGAACACACACACACACAGCACTCCCCACACTCAGCTGGACTCCTGTGTCTATCCTGGTTTAGATAAAGTTAGAAACATCAAAATGCCACATCCCTTTGAGCAGCAGCCATCGGCAGAACTCCATATGGCTGCAGCAGCCAGGAGTCTGAGCTAATAAAAGTTAAAAAAAAAAAAAAAGCTGGGAAATGCTCCCAGAGAGCCACGTGGGCACAGCCCAGGGCCGGGTTGGGGGAGGAGAGCAGCACTGGGAGGAGGGTCCCCTCGCTGCCTGGCAGCCAAGGTCACTGTTCTCCTTCAGAACATCCAACCTTCCTAGCAGTGGTGAGCCCAGGGTGCAGCAAATGAATCTGCGGCTTCAGATGACAGAGGCCCTCTCCACTCCAGCTCCAGTCTCTCTTAGGGGGAGAACGTCAGAGCTGAAGTTTTGTCCCCCTCCCTCCCCCAAATTCAGGTGTTGATGTCCTAAGCCCCAGGGAGATGGCATCAGGGACAGATGGGAGATGATTAGGTCAAGATGTGGAGTCCTCATGGATAGAATCATTGCCCTTATCAAAGACGGCCTGGAGGGATTCCTCACCCCTTCCACCAAGAGGGCGCCATCTACGAACCAGAGAGTGGGCCCTCACCAGACAAGGAATCTGCTAGCACTTTGAAAATCTTGCACTTCCCAGGCTCCAGACTGTAAGAAATAAATTTCTGTTGCCTATAAGCCACCCAGTTTATGGTACTTTGTTAAAGCAGCCCAAACAGCCTAAGGCAGTCAGTAAGAACACAGGAGGAACCAGGGAATGGAGCACAGGCGTGTGTGTGTGTGCGCTCGCGCGCACACAAGACTTTCTCATACACCTGCAGCACTGCTCTTGGTGGGGAAGGGGAGCCAGATGGCTGGTGGAGATTCCCCACACTGGAGAGAGAATCTCCTGCAACGTTGACTCCACCCCCTGGGTATTCATGGAGAATCTGGAGAAAGACCAGGTCGCCTGGGTAACCCTCTGCAAGGAGCCTCTCTCCTGCAGGAGGTGGGTGAGGATGTAGGGAGGGGCTGTGGGGAGCAGGCATAGTACAACCCCGGGTTACTGGGGGATACCCTGGCCCACGCTCAGAGTGGAAACACTGGAGCAGTCTGAGGCCAACCCATCTGTCTCCTGAGAGAAAGCACCAAGGACACAGTGGGGAGAGGGTGCCTGACCAGGAGGTTAAAGTCCGTTCCACAAAGTACTCGACCTATTGCCTGTTTCTGGAAAGCACACAGGGAAATGAAGTGACATTAGGGGAATCGGGGGACACTCCCCCTATGTGCATGGCGGAGGCCAGAGTACTGTAGGGGTTCTGAGGACAGATAGCAAAGCAGTTTCTGGGAGTCACTGAGAAGGGAGCATTTATTCTAAGAAAAAGGACCCCCCACCTCTGCCTCTCCAGACCCTGAAGTCAGGATGACTGGCCTGCGACAGCCCCTGCAGTCATGCCTGGCCACTACACAGGCTGCTGTGCCCCTGGCCAGTGTCCCTGATAGCCTTGAAAACTAATGCAGCAGGCCCTGACGCGGGAATCCTTCTGCATCTTTATCACTGAAAACGATGCCTGGATCCAGCCCAGAGAGTGGCAGAGTTTAAAAAGGGAGGTTTCTCTTTGTAGAGGGAATAAACATGATTCAGCACAAGAGCAGAGTAGGAACATGGGGGCCAGGCTCTCCCATCAGGCTCCGCTCCCCCACCCCCCTGACACCTCGGCAGAGGCCCCAGACTGCACCTGCCGGATGGGATCCCATGGTGCCACAGAGGCCGGGCACCTCGCCACTCCTCTCTCCAAGAACACCACCGCCTGGCAGGCTGCCAGGAACAGCCAAGCCCCGTGGACAAGACTCCCAGCAACCCAACCGCACGGAAAGCAAACATGCCGTGTCTCATGACAGTACTAACAAGCCGGGCAAATCAGCCCATGGCTGCACAGCCGAAGCTGGGGACTCCGTGTGCTTGCTGAGGGCACACTGTGGTGATGGCGGCGGACGTACATGTGTCTTCACGGCACACAGACTCACTCAGCTGTGTCACAGCCTCCAAGTTTTTAATGCTGTTACTATATACGAGTGGTGGTGGGGTCTTGGGAAGCGCGTGATTGTCTGATAGACAACATGGAAAAACTGTGTGGGCTGAATGCCACCCATTTGATGCGACCTAAAAGGCACATGGATCTCAGACATGCTCAGAAAGGTAGCCGTGAAGGGTAAGGAGCACTCAGTGGAAACAAGAAGACGCGGTTCCGGTGGAGGAAGGAGAGGCAGGTCTAGCATGGGAGCTTCCTTGCTCTATGGTGGCCTTCCAGCCCGCTCACCTGAAGAGATTTTCTTAGGTGGGGGTGTGGGAAGGTCATTTTTGTCATCTTTCTGCCTCCAGGTAGGAAAAAGCAGCCCAGTCTCCAGATCTCAGGGTCCCCCCAAGTCCTTATCCATTATTCACCTCTTCTTGAGGGGCAAGTGACAGAGGTCCCTGGTGGTTGTTTTGTGCATTAGCCGATGTGTCACCTGCTCCCAGGTACAAGCATGGAGTCAGCTCTGCCACCCTGAACAGCAGAGAGAACCAGGAATCCAGGCCTAAGTCACCCCACTGGGGCAGGTCTACTAGGCAGGCAATACTGGACAGCTCTGCCCAGAAGGGGTGCACTTGTAAGTGAGACCCTCCTCATGGGAACAGGAAGAGATGGCCACCCCAGCTGGGATGGCCCTTTGTTCTGGATTTCCATGAAGTGGGCCAACAACCCAGCCTAAAATATTGGGGACTTGGAAAAACTCCTAAAACTCCTGAAGAGCTGCCACATCACTTTGCAGTAGCGTACATGTGCCCTCCCGCCAGGACAGAAGGTCGCTTCTTCTCTAGTGCTCCTTGAAGATGAGTCTCCTCCTTATACCTGAGTCTAAGACTTGGAAAAAGACTCTAGGAAAAGGGCAAGGCCTGGAACTGGGGACAACGGAAGGGGAGAAGAATGGCCTTGCCCTGGAACTGGGGACAACGGAAGGGGAGAAGAATGGCCTTCCCCAGCCAGAACTGGCTTCTTGCATCCTCATAAGACCTGCCTGGGGCTGCTTCTGAATGTGCAGGGAGCTTTGGATTCAGACCGAGCCCTGGCAAGGTACACAAAAGGCAAAAACTCCTTGGGCTGGGCTGAGAAAGAATGCCATGACCCGGCCCCTAGTGTGGCCAAACCCAAAGGAGGGCGGATTCTCCTATTTCTTATGGTTTCTGTGAGAACGTGTCTTGACTGACAGCACCAAGACTATTTTACGCTGTTTGTAGCATTCCCTCTTTGTAAAATGAGGAAACACACTGCTGGGCCCAAGGTCACAGCAGACTGAGGACCGGAAAGCAAGCCACCAACTTGATCCTTGGCCCTCCGGCTCTTCTCAGATTACAATGCTCCTAAAGGGAAGGGGATCACTCTCTGCTCCTTCAAGGCAGTTGCCTGGCATCCTGCCTGCACTCCTGGCCATAGTTCAGGGTCATTTGTACTGAATGAAGAACCCCCACCCCTACAATCATACCATTCTAACAAGTGCCAAAGTAGAGAGACATCCCCTAAATTTAAGATGTGAAAGAGGGGCATTTAATAGAAGATCAGAAGCCACAATCCTTCAACCTACCACGAACTGCCACATGTGGTCCTGGGCCCCTGCTTCCATGTCCCTGGTCTGTAGCAAGTCACAGCAGGGAGACAGGTGGCATTACACTGGAGCAGAGATTCTGAACTCGGAGTCCATAGATAGGTTTCAGGAGTTCTGCAAACCTTCATGAAATTCCTCGTGAGATTGTGTGTGTTGGTGCATCTGTCTGTGAAGAGCATGTGTAGCTCTTTTAGAGCCTCGAAAAGGTCAAGGACTCCAGGAAGTTAAGAACTAAAGGAATTAAGGATTCTGAGTCCCCTCCAACCACTTGGACCCAGGTAGATACAAATCCAACAGCCCAAACCTATGTTATCAAACACAGGTTAATGGGATGATGGCTACTGTCCTGGCTGCTACCCTTCTGGTCCTGTTTCTGGAGCACATTCCAGAAGGGCTGAGCGCCTGCACACTGCACAGGGGTCTCTGCCTACTGTGCTGCTGAAGAAGAGGCTCTCTGCCTTGTGTACTTCCATGTCTCTCACTGGACTGCTCATTTCCTTTCTGAACATCACCACCTCCAGACCAGAGGAGGAAACTGGAAAGGGAAACACAATCTGCAAGGAAGAGCCACTATAGAGGACAGCACAATCCAGCTGGACATTCCTCTAAACTGCCCCAGAGTCCTAGAAAACCACCACCATTTGTCATGGGCATTTGGTCACCCCTGTGCTCTCCTTGAACACTGCCCAGGGTCCATGACCACTTACTTCCTGGAGGGGCCCTGCCCTGATCTGTACATTTCAGGCAACATAGGGCAGCTCTCCAGTGCCCCAGCCCTCACAACACCAGCACACAGCTTTAGGGCAAGTTATTCTGTTGCTTCCACAGAGAAGGCAGACACCTGATAACCCTCTCCTGCCCCCATTAGCCCATCCAACTCCTGCAGCTTAAGAGGCTTCCAGGAGACCAATAAGCCCCATGCTCACACACCTGAGGAGGTGCCCATCTCAAGGACTATGCAGGGGGCTGCAGGGGCTTATCTGCTCTCCTGCAAGGAAGAGGGTAGCTCACTTTCCCCAAGGATGTGGAAGCTTACTCACTCCCAGGGGGACTGAGGAGCCCAAAGTGTCTGCCACTTCAGGGCCAGCCATCTGCTGCAGGCCTCCAACTGGCCCTGGAGAATATAGCTTCAATTTGTTCCCCCACCCTCTGAGAAGGGCTTGTCAATCTCTCTACTTTATCTCTCAAAGCACCCAACCCAGGACTGGGGGAATAGCACGTGACCACTAAAACCTTCCTACTGTCTGGTGTGCCTGGTGTGCAAATAGGATACCATGGTCTAGAAAATCCATTATTCTGTTTGAAAGCAAAAGAATTACTATAAAGGTTTCCAGTTTTCAAAAGTCAAAGAAATATACACCGCTAAAGTTAAGTAGTGCATAATGTCATCTTTCCTTGATGATTCAATTCAGAGGAGGCATCTAGGGATCCAGCCACACTTCGGGCATCATTCTAGATATTGTTTGGAAAGCAGAGGCAGGAGCAGAAGTCCTAAGTCCTCTCAGTCTCTGCTTCCCCTTCCCTGTGCAGCACATACGTTGGGGACCATATCCAGGGTACAAGTGCACCAGATACAGATGAGATAGGACACTACAGAATCCCAGAGGACGTGGGTCCCAGGAAGGTACTCCTATAGCCTCTTTCATCAGTGATGGGAAAACCTCAGGAAGGTAATCTGACATTCCACCTCTAATTAGGTCAGTCTAGCAAGAATATGGGGCCTAGATTGTCTACCTCCAAAACCAGACCAAGACAACCTGTTTGGTAATACAGGAGGACAGTTTTGCACCCTCCTGTCTCTCTCTCACATGCAACAAAATCCATGGCACCCACTATGCCCTCCCCCAAAAGAAACCAAGAAAGGAGAATGAGCCAGAGAGGTGGGTAACAACCCCAGCCCCAGGGCAGCCCCAAAGCAGAAGGAACTAGCCAGATCTGCAGAGTCTGATTCTTAACCAGTGGGGCAGGCACAGGCTAGCGGCCTCCTGTGTTCCTGCTGGCCAGGTGGTCAGTCACACAGGGAACCAGATCCAGCTGCCCTGTCTCCCCTGCTTCCCGCAGGGGCTCATGGCTGGGGACCAGCCAAAGTTTGTGAGGGGAGATGAAACAATCTCCTCCCCGAACTGCAATCCGGGATGCCTCCCAGGCGAGTGACCCCAAACCTAGGGATTGGGCTCTCATTAGTCCAAAGGTTGTGCCCTTGGACTCCTCGGGAGGCCAGGTTTCAACTGATAACCCCAGCTTCCTTGAGAACCGCTGTCTGGGAGTGACTGCCAGGGGACAGAAAGGAAGAGCAGAGCCCTGGCCCAAACCGGGCACGCATCCTGTATCCCCTCCCATCAACCATCCTGGAGACCAGCCTCCTTCTAAGCCTGTTGAGAGAAGTGGGTACGTTATTCCAACAGGTCCCCCTTCACCCGGCCTCACTCGGCCTCACTCGGCTAGCCTTCCTCCGCCTGCCCTGAGGCCCCAAATTGAAGGGGAGCGCTGAGGCACCTGCTGCCAGACGGGCTCTATCCTCGCGGGAGAGGGCCCTAGGCGGTGGCCCTCGGCGCCCCGGCTTCCCCGGGAAGGGGCGGGGCGCTCCCAGGGCCGGCGCACCCCTGACACCCCCTCCCCGCGCTCACCTGGCGCAGGTGCTGCAGCAGCGTCCCCGCCTCCTCCCGCCGGCCCTGGCGCACCATCCGCAGCAGCTCCTGGACCATGCCCACGCGCCGGTGGTAGGGGGGCAGCCCCGCGCCGGCGCCCGCTCGCCCCGCCTTGTCCCCGGCGCGCAGCAACAGCGACGCCCAGAAGTCCGGCCGTTCGCGGCGGGGTCCGGGCGCCGCGCCGGGGCTGGCTCTCTCCGCCAGGCTGCCCTTGGTCTGCCGGGTGCCCATGCCGCCGCCGCCGCCGCCGCTGCCCGCCGGGACTCTCGGCGCTGGGCCGCGTCCTCGGCCGGCTGCCCGCCCCTCGACCGCCCGGGCGCGCCCGCCTCCCGGGCTGCAACTTTGGGGGAACTGTTGCGCGCGGGCGGCGCGGGGGCGGGAGCGGGCGGCCGCGGGCGCTCCCCTTGCTCCTCCCTCCCCGCTCCCCGGGCGCGCTCCCCGGAGCTCACCGCCGGCCCCGCCCCGGCCCGGCCCGCCCCGCCCCCGGCTCCTGCCCCGGCTCCCGGGCTCCGAGCCGCCGCGCGCCTCCCGCGCTCCCGCTCCTTCCCGCCCCTCGGCCGCGGGCTGGGGGCCGCCGGCGTCCGCTCGGTGCGTCCTCACGGCGCCGCGCCCCCTGCCGGCCACTGCGCCGCGCCTCCTTGCGCTGTGGCGCGGTGGCGGGGGTGGTGGGCAGGCCCCTGGGACCGTCTCTTTCTGTCCCTGTAGGGTTCCCCAGATGATTCCGCGACCGCCTGCCTAGGGAGGTCGGCTGGAGGGGACGGGAGGCGCCTGGCGAGATGGGGAAAGTTTGGAGCGTAGGATGGGGGCGTCTCCCAGGCCTAGAGTCAGGAGTCTCCCGGCGCCCCAAACATCTGAGGCGCTGGATGAAAACGCAGGCTCCTGGGCCTCGCCGCAGACCTATTGAATGAGAATCTTCCCGCTGGTGGGGCCTGGGACCTGCATTTTTAGCCAGCAGTCAGGTGATCCGATGCAGTCTGTGAGAACTGGTTGCTTGCCAGCGCGAGTGGTGGCAAGTGGTGGTTGGTGCGTGAAGCGGGAAGCTGTGTGTAGGCTTGTGTGTTGGGTGCCTGTCCTTTTATGGAGAGGGCCGCCTGCTTCCATAAGGCTGTCACAGGGTCGGGACTGAAAAGATATGAATTCCCATCTCCTCTTGTTCTCACACTCACACCCCTGGAGAAGGGTCCTAGCATAACAAAGCAAGTAGGCCCAGCTCCACACTCCTACAGGCCCAGCCTGTAAGGGACAGGACCCTTGAATCTATCTGATGGTGCTTGGAAAGGCAACCAGGGCCCTGCCAGAGAGGACTAAGGCATATGGGGACAGTCCTTGTCATAGACCGCAGGCCACTTGGTCTCAGCCCAGGGCTGCAGCAGGGGTGGCAGTTGTACAGCTTGTCTCTGACCCAGGCCCTGGGTGCTGCTTGAGGGTATAAGGACGTGTGGGCCGCAGGGCAGGAGTGCTGGATCCCAAATCGCAGACAGCTGCGCTCTACCACTGGCTCTGCACTGAGTGTCACCCACGTCCCCAGCTGCTGAGCCCTGGTTCTTCCTCTGTCAGGTTGGGATATGTCAAGAATTCGGAGAGTGAAATAGGTAGACGCTGGTAAGGAAAAAATAATTTGGTGGCGCCTGTCAAAGCATAGCAAGGAGACTTCACTTCGGACCTCAGCTACAGGTGTGGGGACGCTGCACCTGTGTGGAAAAGAATTTGGACTCACTCCACCCAACGCACGAGCTGGTGGGGACTTACAGCCAAGGAGCAGGGCGCGAGTCAGTGGGTGGAAAATCACAAGAGGAGACATCTAGGCGAGGGGGATTCTGGCTAACCCCACCTGACAGGATTCCCCTTGCAGTCAGGCCACCCAGGCACCAGCTGGGGGATAGTGGCGGATGAGGAACCCAAGCAGACATCCAGGGCAATCACCTGTTCAGGGAGAAGAGTTCAGGCTAAAATGAGTCAGCAGGGGTCTTTGCTAAGACTGGGTGTTAAGGATGTGCACAGGTAGGCCTAGGAGAAGGTTCCGGAGTCCCACTACATGTTGGTTAAGCTGAGAATCTTTGTCAGTATGTAAACTGGAAGCAGAGTACAGGTGTCCTTCAATGAGAGCTCCTTTTCCCACTCCGTGACCACAGGGTCTGTCCATACATGTCTTCTCTGTAATCCCTGAGTACCTGGAGGATAAGTCCTGTTGTCTCCCCCGTAGCCTTTCTTTTCCCGTTAGACACCCCACTCCCAAACTCCCCTCTCTGCTGGCACAGAACATTTAGCCTTCCTACAACCTGGCTTTGCAGAGCTCAGACAGCACTTTCCAAACTTACCAGAACCCTGTGAGTGCAAAGCACACCTGTTGGCATCTCCAGAGAACCCAGGATGGTAAAGACTTCTGTGTCTCTCATCTCTGGCTTGCAGGACCAAGGTGGCCACCAAGGAAAAGTGCTGACCAGGCCCCTCCCTGGGAACAATGGTCTCCACCCTAGCAGTTGGCCTGCTTGAGGGTGTGTGGTTGGGGCCCAGGCCAGTCCCTCACTCGGGTGGGGTCTGAATGGCAGCCCTCTCCTTAGAGACCTGATTCCATCCTTCTTCCCCTGCTCTTAATTCCTCCCCCACTTTTCTCTCTTTTCTGGCTTGTTCTCCTCAGCATATGATCTAGTCAAATCTCTACTATATTTGGAAAGAAAAGTTTCATTTTTCACCTGTCCTAGTCACCAGTGCCCTACCCCTCCCCTTCTTTTTCAGCTGAAGTTTTTAGAAATACCTTATATTCATTGTCTCTCCTTCACTTCCATTCACTCCTCATCTGGCTGCACCCCATCGAGATGCTTTTTGCCAGGGACCTAGTTGCTAAATTCAGTGGCCACTTTCAGTCTCCCTCTTACTTGACTTTCACGCAGTAGCTGATTCTGTTGCTTACTCTGTTTTGAGAACTACTTTCCTCTAGCTTCTTTCTTTTCTTTTACATTTCAGATTGATATGAGGGTACAAATGCTTAGGTAATATTATTTTCATTTCTAAGGTAAAGTTCAAGTTACCGCTGAGCCCTTCACCAAGGCGGTGTGCCGAACACCCTCACATTGTACACATTAGGGGAGATCCCACCTTTCCTCCTCCTTGCCAAACTATACTTGTGTTTTTCTTTCCTGTGGGCTTGTAGTTATTTATATATTGGTTTCCTATTAGCATTGAGTGCATTGGACACTCCCTCCCACTTTTGTGATACTTTGCTAAGAAGGATGAGTTTCAACTCCATCGAGGTAAACATAAAAGATGTAAAATCTCCATCTTTTCTTATGGCTGAACCATACTCCACAGCATACACATACCACAGTCTGCTAATCCATTCATGGGTTAATGGGTACTAACCACGTCTGGGCAATTGTCAATTGAGCTGCAATAAACATTCTAGTGCAAATGTCCTTGTGGGAAAATGATTTTTTTTCTTCTAGGTAGATACCTAGTAATGGGATTGAGGGATCAAATGGAAGGCCGACTTTCAGTTTTTGAGAATTCTCCTCTTTCCATAGAGGCTGTCTTAGTTTGCAGTCCCACCAGCAGTGCAAAAGTGTTCCCTTCTCTCCACATGCACGTCTGCATCTGCAGACTTAGGACTTTGCGATGTCAGCTAACCTCAGTGGAGTTAGGTGATATCTAAGAGTGGGTTTGATTTGCATTTCTCTGATGATTGGGGATAGTGAGGATTTTTTTCATGTGTTTGTTGGCCGTTGTCTGTCTTCTTCAGAGAAGTTTCTGTTCTGTCTCTTGCCTGTGCCCACTTATAAATGGGGTTGTTTGTTCTTGTCTTGTTGATTAATTTGAGTTCTCTGTAGATTCTAGTTATCAGACTTTTGTCAGATTTATAACATGCAAGTATCTTCTCCCATTCTGAGGTTGTCTGTCTGCTTCAGTTGTGGTACCCTTAAATGTGCAGAAGCTTTTTAGCTTGATCATTTCCCATTTATTTATTTTTGGTGTTGCTGCAATCGCTAAAGGAGTCTTCATAAAATCTTTTCTCAGGCCAGTTTTGTCAAGTTTCCCCCACACTTCCTTCTAGAATTTTTATCGTTTCATGTCTTAAATCTTTTATCCAGAGAGAGTCAATTTTTGTCAGTGGTGAGAGGTGCAGGTCTGATTTCAGTCTTCTCCACGTGGCTAACCAGGTCTCAGGTTCTTCCCTGAGTTCCCCTGGGGAATCTTTTTCTTACCCCCCATCCTTCATTTGCACGCACTGATAACTCCAAGTTTCTCTTTCCAAACTTATAACCTTAATAAGCCAATAAATTAATCCATAAGTTTATGGATGCTGGCAGAAGACCTGAGAATCTGGGGTTAGAAACATAAGACTTTATTACTCAGGACACAGCGAGAAGCATGAGCATCAGCGTATTTGTCTCAGTTGCCCTGGCCTCCAAGTCCCCAGGGTAAAGTGGTGGGCCCGATGGATGCTCCACAAGCAGCTGGCTGCATCACAGGTGAGGAGCGCTGAGCTGGGGGAATGTACTGCTTATATAAGCAGTTGTCAAGACTGCGCCTCATCCTAGAGGGAGTCAATACCTCATTCGTCAGTGAGGTGGCTCACTGCACACACAGCACCGATTAGAGGCCCCAGTAAAAAGTGGTCAAGGTCTTACATTCTTGGCCCCCACAGGGATCCTCTTCTGAGGGTGGGTGAGTCATTGTCAACAGGTGACTGTATCCTCCTCCAGGCCTTGCTGCCCATCTACCTACTTTTTTTGTGTTGTTGTTGAGACAGAGTTTCACTATGTTGCCCTTGGTAGAGTGCCATGGCGTCACAGATCACAGCAACCTCAAAGTCTTGGGCTTAAACGATTTTCTCACCTCAGCCTCCCAAGTAGCTGGGACTACAGGCAGCAGCCGCAATGCCCGCTATTTTTTTTGTTGTAGTTGTCATTGCTGTTTAGCTGGCCGGGGTGTATGTGGCTGGTGCCCTTCCCACTGAGCTATGGGCACTTCTCCATCTGCCTACTTTTGCCCCTGGTTTCTGTTCGTAACAGCAGGCTGAAAGCTGGGACTCTTGGGTGCTCTCTGGTTAACCTGCATCTGGCTTACCAAGTCTAGTTAACGGTACCAAGGATGGGAGCTCTAAGTGGCTGCATGTTCCCTGTGTGCTCAGTCTTGGCCTCTGCCATTTGCATATGTTATGCCATGTCTTGGTTTCCCAGGTGAAAAAATTGAATCTCAGAGAGGTTAAAGGACTGCCCAAGGTGACACAGATAGTAACGGGCAGAGCTGAGATTCACATTAGATTTGTCTGACTTGGAAGCCTGTGTTGCTAATACTACTTCCTACCATTGTTTCTGCTTTTAAAGCATTTCCCGCACCCACAGCCACTGCCTTGGTTGAGGACCTGTCATCCTTCATGCCAACCTTCTTTCTAACTTGTCTCCCCTCCTCCAATCTTGCTGTCTCTGATGCATCTTTTACATAGCATTTGGAACTATCCTTCCAAGAGAGAAGGCAAGCCCACCCACCTTCTTGAGTGATTTCTGTCACTTTCAGTACAAACTGCTTCACACGGCATTGCTGTCTCCCAGGTGCTCAGTCTGCTCGGCCTTGCACGCCCGTCCGGCTTACTCCGAGCCTTCGCACACGTGGCGTTATCTTTCTAGGGCTTCCGTCACCGTCTTCATAGATACCTGGTTGTAAGTTCTGAGACTAACTTGGTCAGGTGTCACCTTCTCAGGAAGCCTTCCCCAAGCCCCTCTGCCCTCCTCAGTGTCAGGGCCACAGTTTGAGAAAACTCGGGGATGAGCTGTGGTGTGGGAAGGAGGCAAGTGAGTCTTTCTCTCTTGAGATCTCATTAAGATTTCCAAAGGGACAGAACAGTTTATGGAGTTTAGGGCATCACAGGATGTACTGGCCCTGGGGGGAAGTTGGAAGCACACACACTCACATTTGTATGCAGCAAAGAGAACCCTGTTTCTTCGCTGACAAAGATTCTCTGCTTGACCACATTTTACTCAGGCTCCTGAACCTTCTCCTAGGCCCAGCTGTGTACTTCTTTATACAACTCAGTCTTAGAAAGAGGCCTGCTAGCTCAGTCTAGCCACACCTGGCCCTGGACAGATGATCAGGTGCCTCAGCCTCCACCTCCCCCCCCACCCCCAGCTGTCTGCACACCCTGGCCTGTCTTTAGCAAGAATCCTGTTTGGTCAGTACAGCCTAGAATCCCCCTGACTCCTGAGGTTTCCTCTTTAGTATTGATAATTTTCTACCCATTGACCCTTGCCCTGCTCCTGGGTTATAAATACCTACTTGCCTGGGCTGTAACTGGAGTTGAGCCCAACCTCTGTCTCCTATCCTGTTACAGTGGTGCCTACACCTATGGCGCTGGTCCTGAATAGTCTTCCCTGCAGGGCTTTACCAAGTGTCTTAGTCCATTTTGTGTAGCCATAGGGAATACCATAAGGTATAAATACCAAGGGTCATTTGCAAAGAAAAAGAGGTTTATTTGGCTCATGATTCTGATGTCTGGAAAAGGTCAAGACTGGTCATCTGGGAGGGCATCAGGCTGCTTCCATTCCTGGAGGAGGGGAAAGGGAGCTGGTGTGTGCAAAGGTCACATGGCAGGAGATAAGGCAGGGAGGGCAGGTGCCTAGTTGCTTTTGACAACCAGCTCTGGCAGGAACTAATAGAGCAAGAATTCATTCACCTCCTCCCCAGGGAGAAGGGGGATCAATCTATTGATGAGGGATCTACCCCCATGACCCAAACGCCTCCCATTAGGCTCCACCTCCAACACTGGGGATCAAACTTCAACTTGAGGTTTGGGGGACAAATATCTAAACCATAGCGGCATGTACTATTGAATAACTTTTTCCTTGAAAAGCTCATTTTCTCCTTAAAAGAAGACTCCCCTTTCTCTCTTGGCAGCTCCTCCTACCCTGGTGCCTCCTTTTGGCAAACAGGTAAAATGCTAAAGTGACCATACATGCCAGGGATGAATATAAACCCCTATACTTAAGTCTGAAAATTGGATAATGCAAGCAAAACACGTAAGCGACATTCCAAACACCTGGCTCAGCTCTTAAGAGCCTAGAAGGCGAGATGCCTTGCTCGGGCCTTTGCCAGAGAGCATACTCGCAGGCAGTCAGAAAGGACAAGGAGAGGAATGGCCTCCGAGGGAGAGAGAAGGGCGGGAGAGCGAGAGTCCGGGTCTGGGTGCGGCCGCAGCTCTGGCCTTGCAGACAGAGCTCAGGAGGACCCGTCCTGGGACCCAGCCTCCGAGCAGCCCTGAGCGCCGTGTCTGGGCTGACATCGTGCCTTTCCCTGCTACTCGGCTCATTATTTCTTTGTTGCTCCATGCATGGCTTGCTTTAATTCAGTTGTTAATTTTGTTATATAACAGGAGCCCGTGAACTCACCAGGCAAAACAAAACTAAGCCAAACCAGATCCTTGCCTCTAAGTGCCACTGGGTCGCAGTGTGTCTTTCCACCCCACTGCCCTGCCTCCTCCCTCCACTTGAATAACCTGCACCCCAAATCCTGTGTCTACTGTTCTTTGCTTTCCTCTTTATTTTTATTATTTTTTGAGATAGTGTCTCACTTTGGCACCCTTGGTAGAGTGCCACAGTGTCACAGCTCACAGCAACCTCAAACACTTGGGCTCAAGCTATTCTTTTGTCTCAGCCTCCGACTAGCTGGGACTACAGGCACCTGCCACAATGCCTGGCAAATTTTAGAGACGAGGTCTCACTCTGGCTCAGGCAATCCACCCACCTTGGCCTCCCAGAGTGCTAGGATTACAGGCATGAGCCACCTCACCTGGCCCCCAAATTTCTATTTTTACAGTTTTTTTTTTTTGGCTGGGGCCAGGCTTGAACCCATCACTACCAGTATATGGGACTGGCACCTTACTCCTTGAGCCATAGGCGCCGCCCAAAATTTTTTTTTTTTTTTTGTAGAGACAGAGTCTCACTTTGTTGCCCTCGGTAGAGTACTGTGCCATCGCAGCTCACAGCAACCTCCAACTCCTGGGCTTAGGCGATTCTCTTGCCTCAGTCTCCTGAGTAGGTGGGAATACAGGCGCCCGCCACAATGCCCGGCTATTTTTTTTTGTTTGTTTGTTTTGCAGTTCTGCCGAGGCCGGGCCTGAACTCGCCACCTTTGATATATGGGGCTGGTGCCCTACTCATTGAGCCACAGGCATCGCCCAAAATTTCTATTTTTAATCATACAAAATTTCAGGTATACAGAAAGCTAGAGAGACTAATCACATGGACCTATTGTCCAGATTTTAGCTTTACAAATCATGCCCAATCTTACTTTATTTTACAACTCCCTTTTCTTTGTTTCCACATTCTTTAGGTGGTTGTGTTATATATATACATATGTGTGTTCCTAAAGAGTTATCATCTATTTTTATTTCAGTTGTCCTTAACTTTATAAAAATATATGTTGTGGGCAGTGCCAGTAGCTCAGTGGGTAGGATGCCGGCCACATATACCCAGGCTGGTCGGTTCGAACCCAGCCTGTGCCAGCTAAACAACAATGACAACGGCAACAATAAAATAGCGGGGCTTTGTAGCGGGCACCTATAGTCCCAGCTACTTGGGAGGCTGAGGCAAGGGAATCACTTAAGCCCAAGAGTTTGAAGTTGCTGTGAGCTGTGATCCCAGTGCACTCTACCAAGGGTGACATAGTGACACTCTGTCTCAAAAAAAAAAAAAAATTGCAGTATTTTTTTCAGAGTGACTTTTTCCATTTAACATTGCGTTGGTTACACACGGCTTCTCACCACAGCTTGTTCACCCTGACTGTGTGTCGTGGTCCTTTGCAGGGCTGCACCTTACTTTTTTCCCCCACGCTCCTCAGAATGGCCTTTAAGTTGTTTGTAGGTCTTTGCTATTGTGAAGGGCTCTTCTACAGCTGGAACTTTACCTTGAAAGTGAGAACAATGTAACCTAAAAATCCGAATCTCATGTTAATTTGAAATTTAAAAAAAAGCCTTTCTGAAAACAAAATAAAAATTAGAGAAAAAATTTTCTTCAGTTGTTTTTCATCATGTATTTAGAGTAATATGTGTTGTTTTGTCTATTCTGAGGTTTGATTTCTCTACTAGAAAATATAATATCTCATTAAACCAGTTATGTTTAAAAAAACAGTGTTGCTAGGAATATTTTTACATGTTCTTTTCATATGTGAAAGCCCAGATATAGCCCTAGGAGTGGAATTGTTTAACTCTAGGATTAATGCTAAATTGCTTTCCAAATTTGCTGCCCCCAAATTAGTATCTCCATCCCCCCAGCATTGTGACAGCTCACTCCCTGTTGACATCTTCTGTTCCTCTTTAATGCTTGTTATTGATAGTATTATTCATTTTCCCCAATTACTTAAACAACTAATTTAATCGAATCTTACCTAGGCTTTAGTTTGAAATTCCTCAATATCTTAGCTGACCCAGGCTGCTATAACAAAATATGATAGACTAGGTTTTTGCTTGCCTGGGACCTGCCAGCCTTCTTTCCTCTATCTCCCTTTAGAATGGGAAGGTCTATCCTGTGCATATTTCACCATTGTGTTTTGGGAGCACATAATTTGTCTGGGTCACTGGTTCATAGCTATGGAGGAAAGTTGTCTCAGGAGGAACCATACCATGAGCCTTGCTCGTACCTGGTTAGATGATATTTAGAAGAGACTTTGGACTTTATACTTCAGAGTTGATGGTGGAACAAATTGAGACTTCCAGTGATGTTGGCATGGAATGAATATATTTTCAATGTGGTAAGGAAATTAATTTGGAGGCAATGCTGTGGACTGACTGTGTCTCCCCCCAACTCCCAGATTCGTATGCTGAAGCCTTAATCCCCAGGGTGATGGTGTTTGGAAGTGGGGCCTTGGTCAGTAATTAGGTTTAGATGAGGTCATGGGAGGGCTCATGTGATGGGATTAGTGTCCTTATAAGGAGAGACTGGAGAGAGCTTGCTGCCTCCACCCCACTAAAGAAAGGCCATGTGAGGACACAGCAAAGAAGACAGCCGTCTTCAAGCCAGGAGAGAGCCCTCACCAGAACCCAACCTGGTGCTCTTCAACTTCTAATCTTGGGAACTATGAGAAAATAAACTTCTGTTGTTTAAGCCACCAGCCTATGGTATTCCATCATGGCAGCCGAGCTGACTAAGATGACTAGTGATGTTGAATACCTCTTCAGATCTGTACTGGCCCATTTATCTCCTCTTCTCTTAAATGTTCATGTCTTTTGTCTGTTTTTCTATTAGATTGTATTAGTTTCTTGTTGCTGCTATAACATATTACTACAAATGTGGTGGCTTAAAACAACACAGTTTTATTACCTTACAGTTCTAGAGGTTGGAAGTCTGAACGGGGTCTTGTTGGGTTAAAATCAATGTGAGAGCAGAGCTGCATTCATCCTGGAGAGAATCCTTGCCTGCTGCAGCTGTCAGAGGCTGACCACAGTGCTTGGCTTGTGCCCCTCCTGGTAATTGTATCACTATGACCTGTTTTTGTTGTCACATCTCTCTCTGACCCTCTTGCCTCCCTCTTGTAAGGATCTTTGTGACTATGTTAGGGTCACCCAGATATTCTAGTATAATTTCCCCATCTCAGGATGTTTGATTTAGTTACAGCTGCAACGTCCCTTTTGCTACGTACGGCAACATAGTCAGTGGCTCTGGGAATTAGAATGTGAGTTGCCTTGGAGAGTGGGGCATTGTTCTGCTGACTATAGTTGTGCTCTTGCCTTTTTTTCATGGGCCAGTATAAGAAGAGCCACATATCAGAAAATAACAAGTGTTGGTGAGGCTGTGAAGAAGTTAGAATCCCTGTGCACTGCTGGTGGGAATGGAAAATGGTGTAGCAGCTACAAAAAACAGTGTATACCCAAAGGATTGAATCTAGGTGTATACCCCAAGAACTGAAAGCAGGGACTCAAACATGTTTGTACATCCCTGTTTTGCAGCATTATTCACAATAGCCAAGGGGTGATGCAACCGCAGTGTCCACTGGTAGAAGAATGGACCCACGAAATGTGCTCTCTGCATAGATAATGGAATGTTTATTATCCAGCCTTAAAAAAGAAGGAAATTTTGACACATGCTACCACATGGATGAACCTTAAGAACGTTATGTTAAAGGAAATAAGTCAGTCACAAAAGGACATATATTGGGGCAGGTGGGAGGCCAAGGCAGGAGGAATGCTTGAGGCCAGAAGTTTAAGACCAGCCTGGGTGACAGAGTGAGACCCTATTACAAAACAACAACAACAAAAAAACTGGTTGAGATGGTAAGTTTTCTGCTATGTGTATTTAACACAATTAAAAAAAAAAAGAGAGAGATCCCTGCTTAGTGCCTGTGGCTCAACAGGCTAAGGCGCCAGCCACGTACACCTGAGCTGGCAGGTTCGAATCCAGCCCGGGCCCGCCAAACAACGATGACGGCTGCAACCAAAAAATGGCTAGACGTTGTGGCGGGCGCCTGTAGTCCCAGCTACTTGGGAGGCAGAGGCAGGAGACTCGCTTGAGCCCAGGAATTGGAGGTTGCTGTGAGCTGTGATGCCACAGCACTCTATCCAGGGGGACAGCTTGAGGCTCTGTCTCAAAAAA
>CAUYON010050870.1:0-16372 GCA_963573935.1 Arctocebus calabarensis | reverse complement strand
CCACATACACCTGAGCTGGCGGGTTCAAATCCAGCCCGGGCCCACCAAACAACAATGGTGGCTGCAACCAAAAAATGGCTAGGCGTTGTGGCGGGTGCCTGTAGTCCCAGCTACTTGGGAGACAGAGACAAAAGACTCACTTGAACCCAGGAATTGGAGGTTGCTGTGAGCTGTGATGCTATCGCACTCTATCCAGGGTGACAGTTTGAGGCTCTGTCTCTAAAAAAAAAAAAATTAAGACATAGATACCTTGAATCAATACTTTCGCACCCAGGAGACATTCCCTTTACTGAACAAGTCTTAGTCAAATCTGTGGAAAAAGAAAGCTGTGACTCAGGTGAGATAGGGTGTACAAAACAACAACCAAGAATACAGGATTTTGAGACAAGAGCTTTGGGATTTGAATCACAGCCATTGTCTGGAAGTCATGTGACCTTGAAGAGATTATTCAATCTGCCTATGTGCAGTTTTCTCATCTCTATAAAAAAACAACCACAGATGGTTAGAGTAAAAAAATTTAAGTGATTTTTAAAATTAATCAAAGGGTCTGCTTTAAAATATAGGTCTTATTATTATTCAGGTATAGCAAGGACAATAGAGTGGTAGATAATTGTCACTGAAAAGATATCTTGTTAAGAGTTTTCCCCACCTGAGAAAAGATTTTACGAAGAAGACCCCCTGGGCAATTCCTGCAACACCAAAAATAAACACATGGGACATGATTGAGCTAAAAAGCTTCTGCACAGCTAAGGATACAACAACTAAAGCAAACAGACAGCTTTTCAAAATGAGAGAAGATGTTTGCATGTTACAAATCTGGCAAAGAGGCTGATAACTAGAATCTACAAAGAACTCAAATTAATGAACAAGAGTGAACAACTCCATTTATAAGTGGACAAGAAACTTGAACAGAAACTTCTTTGAAGATGACAGATGAATGGCCAACACACACATGAAAAAATGCTCATTGTCCCTGATTATCAGAAACATGCAAATGAGAACCACTCTCAGATATCACCTAACCCCAGTGAGAATAGCCCACATTACAAAATCCTGAAACTGCAGATGCTGGCATGGATGTGGAAAGAAGGGAACACTTTGTACTGCTAGTGTAATTGCAAACCAATACAATCTCTACAGAAAAGTATGGAAATTCTCAAAGCACTAAAACTTGACCTTCTGTTTGATCCCACAATCCTGTTACCTAGAAGAACAAAAAATCATTTTACCACCAGGACATTTGCAGAATGTGTATTGCAGTTTAATTCACAATTGCCAAGACATGGAAGCAACCCAAGTGCCATCAACCCATGAATGGATTAACAAACTGTTAATCCTTGGTATACTTATCCCAAGGAGTACTACTCAGCTGTAAGGAAAGGAGGAGACTTTACATCTTTTGTGTTTACCTGGATGGAGTTGAAACACATTCTTCTTATTAAAGCCTTGCAAGAACGCAAATACAAGTATCCAGTGTACTCAATACTAATACGAAACCAATATATAAACAACCACATGCCCACAGGAAAGGAAAACACAAGTATAGTCTAGCGAGGAGAGGCAAGAGGAGAGAGAGGGAAGGGGTGAGGAAGGAGGATGATTGGCAGGTTCTCACCTCATATGCACAATATGAGGGAGTTCAGCACAGCCTCCTGAGTGAAGGGCTCAACCTCACCTTTACCTTAGAACTTTACCTTAGAAATAAAAACAATATAAGCTGAACATTTGTATCTTCATATTAATCTGAAATTTTAAAAAAGAAAGAAAAGACAACTTATTCCACTCACAGATGTCACAAGGATGGAGCAGTCAGGTCATGAGGGCCCACAAGGGAAAGCAAGATAGTGCCAGGCTCAGTCAGGAAGCAGAGGAAGTGAGGAGAAAAGGTGCCAAGAGATTTTATTCTGGTTTCCCCAGGAAAGGACAGGCAAAAGAGAGCGTGATCAGTTTAGGATTGGCCATTTTCAGTAATTTGGCAGAGCTCTGGGGCATAGGGTCTGTTCCTGTGTGTCTGATACCTGGTCCTGAATAGGGCAGAGGAACCGGGTCCTTGCACGTAGGAGCAATGTAAAGGAAATGATTGGGGGACTGTGCTCTGGATTGGTTGATTTGCATATGAAAGACATGCTCCCAGTTGAGTCATTGACTATGTCTGGTAAGAGACATCCCTGGAAACATCCTCTATCCCTGGGAGAGGCAGTGTCTCCAGGAATGGCAGGGCCCCATATGCTTCTCCTATAAAAGAAACACATGGCAAATACAAAGTCTACTTCATGGGGACCCAAAATAAATGATGGCCACGATCATGACAATAATGATAATATAAAGATAGATTTGCATGATGTCTACTCTCAAAAATATCACAGTCTCAAAAAATGAACACAAACTTCAGGTAATGTAATAAATACTAGAGTGGTGTAACATACAGCTGAGAAAGAGGAAGAGATGGACTTAGCGTTGGTGAAGGGCGTTTAAGAGAAGGATGCATGAAGATGATGATATGAATTAGTGCCTAGAGAATGAGAAGTTAACCTAATGAAGGAAATTGGTGTTCAGGGTGAAGAAAGACACTGCAGAGAGAATAATGTGTAATGATAAGGGGGCATCAGTGTATATAATGTGAGGAGTGGCCTGCAATTCGCTATGGTTCAAAGAGAGTTTTGCAATTAAAATAATGCTATCATTGACAAAAATGAGGAAACCACAGAGGAAAACAGATAACACTTACCAAGTGCTTTCAGCCAAGCATTACGTTGACCCTTGATTTATATGATCTCATTTAATCCTTATAAAATTCTTTTTTTTCTTGTCTTTTTTCTTTTTTTTTTTTTCCCCCTGAGACTGAGTTTCACTCAGGGTAGAGTGTCTGTGGTGTCACAAATCATAGCAACTTCAAAGTCTTCGCCTCCAGCTATCTTTTTGCCTCAGCCTTCTGAGTAGCTGGAGCTACAGGTGCCTGCCACAACTCCTGGCTAGTTTTTTTATTTCAGTAGAGACAGAGTTCAGGCTGGAACTCCTGAGTTCAAGCAATCTACCCACATTCAGCCTCCCAGGGTGCTAGGATACAGGTGTGAGCCACCGCGTCCACTCCTGACAAAAATCTTAATAAAGGGAGTAATTTTGGTATCTTACTACCCAGGAAAGGACACTATCCTTCAACGTGGTTAGTGTTCTGAGAGAGCAACAGACAGATACAAGACTTTTTGAGGCTAAACTCAGAAATCAGACAGTTACTTCTGAGATATTATAATGGTTTCAGAAAAATCACAAAGCCCACCCAGATTCAAAGGATGGAGAATGAAACCCCATCTCAATGAAAGTTACTGCAAAGAACTTGTTTTTTTTCTTTACTTGCCACATAAATGAGTACATCATCTATACTCATTCACTGAATATAACAGAAAAATCAGATAGCCAACCTCTCTAGAATCCCTAAAGAGATGAAGAAATATCTTAAGCTACTCACCACTTAGACGATTTTATTTATTCCATTTTAGAGGGATCTGCCTAATGGATAGAATACCTCAGCTTTCATATTTGATCATTGTGACAAAATTATGATGTTAGTAGTATTAATTTATTTTATAAAATAAGACAAAAGAAATTCAAATTGATTGGGCATCTGTCTTGAAGCTGCACAGCAGTTAAGTGGTTGAGCCATGACTGAAAATTCAGTTTATTTGGAATTGTTGTCTCCATTTTTACCACCACCTTCCATCATAGCCTGGTACAACAGGAGCGAGGTTAAAGGAAGGTATTTGAGAAAGTTCATAGTGGAGCTATATTCTTTGACGGCAGGAAATTTGGGTCTATAATCCAGGAGAGAGTTTTGTGACATATATGTCCATTTTATCATTGTCAACATGATAGAAATGTTTAAATTTCAGGACTTTATAAGATACCAAAGAAGAAGTGTAAAGAGAAAGGATTCAAAAAAAGAGAAGATAAGAAAGTTAAAGAGGGGTGGCTCAAAGGAGTAGGGCGCCAACCCCATATACCAGACGTGGTAGGTTTAAACCCAGCCCCAGCCAAAAACTGCAAAAAAAAAAAAAAAGAAAGAAAGAAAATAAAGAGTAGATGGGGAGATTAGAGTATCTTTCTATCTTTTTTCTCTTTCTTTTATAAAAAAAAAATAAACAAAACGAGGAAATGGAAGAATGGAAGAGAGAAAAAAGGGCACACACAGGTTACAGCTGGGTAAGGGAGGCAGTGCCCTCCAATTACAGCAGAGAGGTAAGGCAGATGAGGAATGAGATAAAGCTGTTTAACTTTAGGTGTTTTTTTAGAGGAGTGTTTATAGGTCTCTTTTCAGCATTTAAACTCTTGAGTCTCTGGATTGTAGGACATGATATGAAATTTAAATCATTTCTAGACTTAAGTTCAGAAGAATTAAAAAAGGAATAATGAAAGAACCTTTGTTATTAGATGTAAAAGGTTTTTATACCTGCTTCTCCACTGGAGCCATGAAGGGGATAACTCATTCTTTTTTTTTTTTTTTTCTTTCTCTCTTTAAAGACTGCTTTCCACTTTAATCCTCAAATGATGATTTGGGTGAGAAAGGAACTGTTAGTAATTAGGTGATAATTATAACCTAGCTGAAGGTCATTATTAGGAGTTCTCACATGAGAAAGAAGAGCTCCCCATTTCATAGTTTATAGCATGCTTTATCACCTTTTTTTTTCCTGGCCTCATAGACCCTAACATGCAACCTGAGAGTGAGGACTTTGCTTGGATCAATGTATCTCTAGAATTTGTACAGCATGGGGCAAGCCTGCAGTCAATGTGTGCTGACGAAATGTATAAGAACAAACAAGATTCGTATGAACATTCCTTGGTGGTTAATATATGTTATACCTACAAAGACCGAATTTGTTAAACTAAGCAGGCAGTAATGTCTCCCAGCGTGCTCCTTCTGTGAGCGAGACAGGTGCAGATTGAGGGAGGGAAGGTGTAACCCCTGGGAATCTCAGGAACACTAATACTATCAAATTCAAAGAAGCAGTTCCAAGGAAACAGGGAATTAAGGACCCTTCTATCTTTGTTGTCATTACTGACAAACTGCTAAAGGGCATCCAATTCCTAGTGCAAAGCAGCCTCCTAAGATTCCCTTGGCCTTCCTTTATTGTTCATTTCTTTATTCCTCAAGGCATTACTGTTGGAAAAAAGCTCTCTCTCTCTCTGTCTTTACTCCAGCTCCCCACCTGCAAATTCTCTCTAGCACTTGAACAGGTAGGCCTGTTTCTTTCCTTCCTCCAAAAGTCATTTATCCTCAAAGGTGGCCTGAGGAAGGGGAACTTGCTATGCTCTGTCCTCTATGTCTGCTGCCTACTGTGAACATTTGTTCTTTCTTTATAGTCTGTCATCTTAGAAACTAAACAAAGAGTTTATAGGACAATGGAAGAATAAACTATGAGACACTGGTGATAGGTCAAGAAAAATGAGCACCAAAGATATATGATAAGACTTTTACGGAGATTATTGATGACCTTAGTAAGAACAGTTTTAGTGGGGTAGTAAAGAAGGTTTGAAAGGAGTGTATTTAAAAGAATGAAAAGCAAAAGCTTGATAGGCAAAGAAAACATTTTTCTAATGTTTTGCTATACAATCCCCCAGAAAAATGGCAATTTCATTACAAAAACATCATAGATCGTACTTACACAAACTTATATTATATGTATATGTGTGTCTATACAGGGTGAACATAAAGTTCATGTGCAGTTTACTATGTTAAACTATTTTAAATTGCACACAGACTTTGTGCCCAGCCTGTGTGTGTATGTGTGTGTGTGTATAGAAAATAATTATGCTGAGTGAGAGAAATTAAAAGAAAATAAAGTGCCTACTATATGTTGGTTCCATCTAAAAATATAGAAAAAAGTAACCTAAAGTGAAAGAAATTAGATTGATTTTTGCTGGTAAGCCGGAAGAGATAAAGAGGGATGAAAATAAGACATTGCTAAAGGACACAAATAAACTTTGGCTGGTACTGGATACATTCATTATCTTTTTTAAAAATTATTATTGTTAGGGATTCAATGAGGGTATAAGAAACCAGTGTGTACTGATTGCATTTGTTAGGTAAAGTCCCTCTGACAATTGCGTTTTGCCCCCAAAACGTGTGGCACACCCCAAGACCCCACCTCCTTGCTCCTTCCCTCTCTCTGCTCTTCCTTTCCTCACCCCTCCCTCATTCTTTCTCTCTCTGCTCTCCTCTTCCCCCACCCACACCGTGTCATTAATTGTCCTCATATCAAAATTGAGTATATGGGGTTCTTGCTTCTCCATTCTTGTGATGCGTTACTAAGAATATTCTGTTCCACTTTCATCCAGGTTAATACAAAGGCTGTAAAGTCTCCATTTTTTTAATGGCTGAATAGTATTCCATAGTGTACATATACCATATTTTTTTAATCCATTCCTGGGTTGGTGGGCATTTAGGTTGTTTCCACATTCAAAATGTAAACTTTTTAACAGAACAAGAAAATCTCCAAATTTTAGTTAAAACATTTTAGTTTATGTTGAAGCTTAAATTTTAGAAAGTATTTTAAAAATTTAATATCTCAGTATTAGTAGAGATAAAAGAAAATTCAGCAAACTATGGGAATGTTACCAGTAGTTAATGTTTATCTGAAATAATAATTAGTGAAAATTTTTCTCTCTTTTCACTTTCTGTTCTCTATAAGGTATGCATGTTTTCCTGTTTCCTAGGGGCTGTATTTTCTCCCAAAACAACACAATTATGATACTGTTTCTAAAGGACATGAACAGACTTCACTGCTTTATTCTTGAGTGACAATAATACAATTGATGATTTTATTGTAACTATATGTGCAATATATTTGTGATTACGTATGCAGTTTGAGCAATGTTTAAGGAAGGCTGTAACTAGCATTTGAGTACATCATTTCCCCAAAAAATTTACATAAGAGAAAGCTCTAGAATTATAATAGTGCTGACTTCAGAAAAATAAATAAAAATATGAAATGATAAAATTCATTGATTCACTTGTCCTAAAAATCTTTATGGCAAGCCTTGTGAAGATGTTGGAGACAGAAGGATAAGAAGAAATTTCTGGGCCCTAGAAGCCTGCTTTCTGTGCCATTAAAAAGTAGGCAACAATTTAGTGGTTCTAAGACTTGTCATGTTGGGTTGTTAGGATGTAGTGTTCCCCCATTCATATAACTACCTGCCCTTTGAACTGCTTCTTCCCACCCCTAGGTACTATGACCCTCTGTTCTATTATCCTATTACCTTATCATGCCCTACAAATCTGCCTGACAGAGCAAAGAATGTTTCCTGCACAGAGTTTTTCAATAGCTCCTCACTGGATTCAGTGTTGATGGCGTAGCTCTGGTGCCCCGCACAGTGCTGCTTGGCCTGTCTCAAGCCTTCTCCTTGCTGTTCATTTTTGCACTGACTGAACTCTTGGGAGCTCTTTGTACCATTTCTACCCTCTGGACCTCCACACTTTTGATTAAAAGTGTGCTTTCTGATGGTATATGTATTAGCTGATTCTGATGTAGCATTAAGAATTGCTCCTTTCTTGGATTTGGGGCAATTTGAATTTGATATACCTTTGCTGACTTTCTCCAGGCTCCTCCTGTTTGTTAATCTTCTTGGCAGGATGGGCTTATAGTTTTCATCAACTATTAAATGACTTTAGAAATATCTCTCATAATTTGCTCTTGCTTTATCTGATATGAATATAGTCAAGTGCTTCATTTTGATAGCCTTATCATGGTATAACTATCTTTTATTTTAATCTACTTATATTTAAAGTGGGTTTATTGAAGATAGCCTACGATTGGATTTTATTTTAATCTACTTATATTTAAAGTGGGTTTGTTGAAGATAGCCTACGGTTGGATTTTGTGGTGTTTCAATCTAATTTGACAATTATTCATTTAGTTATTGAGTTTAGGCCATTTATATTTAATGTGGTTATTGCTATGATTAGGTTTAAATCGATCATCTCACTTTGGTTTAATATTTGCCTTATTTGTTCTTTGCGTGTATGTGTTTCTCTCATTTCCTGCCTTCTTTTAGATCAATTTTATATTTTTGGAAATTCCATTTTAAGTCCTTTTTGGCTTATAACCTATACCTCTTTGTTGTGATTCTTTTGTGGTTGATTCATTGTTTATAAAGTATTTTTAACAATCTTTGTGTTTGAGAGGCATATAACTATTTCCATTTATTACATCCTGATGTCTGTCCTATTGTCATAGCACATTTACTTCTACATGCCTTATAAGCACCTCAATACCTGGAGATTATTTTTGCTTCACACAGTCTATTATCATTTACAATTAAGTATTTTTGTCTTTCATCCCTTTGAAGATGTTCTCCCTTGCCTCTGGCTGACATTGTCTCCAGTGAGAATCTATTATCCTTTTCATCCACGTTTCTCTGCACACAATATGTTTCTTTTTTCTGGCAGCTTTTGAGAATTTTTCTTTTTCATTGGTTTTGGGCAATTTGATTTTGACATTGTGTGGTTTCTGTCACTTTTTTGTCTTTCTATTTTTTTGGCTTGGGGCTTACTGGACTTCTTAGATGTGTGGATATATAGTTTTTATTAAATTTGGAACATTTTGGGTGATTGATTTTTTTATTCTCTTTTCTCTTCTTCCTTGATGTTCAGTTGGAATTAATATAGCTCAGTGAAGCTCTACCCTGCATCCTCTAGCTCCCATGCTGTCTCCAGACTTCCAGTTACATCCCCTCAACACATACAGGCTGCTGGGCTGAGTCTGGCTTGGCCGTCACTGACTCACCCAGAAACTTTCTTCAGGAGATAAGCTGCCTCCCTTGTCTGTATTCTCCAGCAACATCATCCTTTGTTGTCTAATGTCCAGTGTCTCGACAATCATTGTTTTAATGTGTGTATATGTATATGTATATGTATATAGAGTTACTAATTGTTTTAGGTGAGAGGATAAATATGTTCTTTATTACCCCTGGTTTCAATTGGTTTTTTCCTGCACCTGTTAAAATTTTAAGCCGTTAGATAGACTTCTGGTAAAATTTTGATAGGTTCAGAAAAAAATCTCAAATCAGAAAAGAAAAAACATCTAAATTGTAATTTTGAAACTGGCAAATAATTGATGTTATTTATTGTTTAGACTATTTAGTATGTGTGGAAGAGAATAATGGGAGATACGGCTATGAAATTAGGGAGAGATAAAATCAAATTTTAGCTTTAAGTTCTTGATTATAGATTTTAAAAAGTTAAATATTTAATAAAGAAACATCAAACATTTTAAATCATAAAGCAATTGGATTAAATCTGTGTTAACAAACATTAAACCTTTGCTGAAAGGCTACACAGCAGAGTCATGGAGAATATGGCTCTGGACTTAGCCTGCCTGGATTTGAGTTTCTGATCCACCATACAACAGCAATGTGATCACAAGAAAATCATCTAACTTTCAGGTATCTTAGTTCTTTCATCTTTAAATAAGATTGCCATGAGTATTATGTAAGTTTATATTTGTAAAATATTTAGACAAGTGCCTGGCATATGGTGGGTGCACTAAAATGTTGTCTGGGAACAGTAAACAAAAAGCAAAGAGCACACAAAAATACAATGCTCTTGGGAAAATTGGTATTAGGAAACAGGCATCAGAGCAATTAAAAGGGGATCATTACAGCAATCCTGGCTCGAGGTAATACGGCTGAACCCAGTATGGAAAGTGAGAATGTAAAGGAGAGCATCTCTGGAAAGACTTCACTGAGGACAAACCCAGAATTATAAATGTCTAGTCAGCTTGAGAGGAAAGGGAGGGATCAAGTCCGAATCCAAAGCATGCAGCCCCCTGCCTGGGACAATGGCAGCTCACGAGCGGAAGTGGTGGAAGGCTGTGAAGATGGGACATGTGCAGGTGACAGGCTGCTGGGAGCAGGAGAAGCGGGTCTGGGTCTCAGGAGAGTGAGCACGGTTGAGGAAAGCTCCCCTCGGAGGCGGCCGTGTGGATGTGACCGCACCGCAGGGCAGTGTGGAGGGAAGGCCCAGCAATGGTGTGCAGGAGCAATGCCGGAGAGTTCTGGGGACACAGATGCGTGTGTGGAAGAAAGGGGAGAAGCAGCACAACACGACTTGATTCCTGGGAAAAGACGTTTCAAGGAGGAGGGAGTCAGCAGGCCCAGGACTGAGGGAAGGCAGTGGCAGGGGCTGCGAGGAGACACTGGTGGCTCTCCTGAGAACCACCTCACCTGGGCATCCAGCCTCCAAACAGGTGAGGGGCGTGGACGGAGGGGAGGTCACGGAAGGTGCGGATAGCGTGCTTTCCTGAAAGGAGAGTTGGTGCTGATTAGACAGCTCTGGGACCGTGGGTTGCAGGGTGAGTGTGGGGAAGGCAAGGAGTCTCTCCTCTCCCCTTCGGCATCACAGTTTTAAAGGAATATACTGGAGACAGACTGTCTGATACAAGAATTTCAGCCATGGGGCAGGCTGAGGAGTGAGGCCAATTTTCAGCGTTCTTTGTAGTAGCTGGCACACAGGGCTGTCAGCACTGGGCAGTCTGTGTTTATATTCTGCAATACCTTTTGCTTATTTGTATTTGCATGCAATTCACCTTGTGAGCTTGTCAAAATGAAGATCCCAGAGCCCTACCTTGGAGATTCTCTTTGGATAAGCCCAGGGCGGGGTCTAAGCATCTGCACATGGAAACACATAGTTCTTGAATAGGCAACATTAATACATGCATGTGGTTCGAAAGGTACAAAAGACACAGGGCAGAAAACTGTCGTTCTGTCCTTGTTCCTCAGCCATGCAATCCCCTTCCTCCAGAGCCTTCAATTATATTCATTTCCACTATAACCCAAGGACTTTAAAAACCTTGTTGGCTTTTAGTTGTTCTTTATAATGAATGTGGTAATATGAGCTTGAATATAATCATAGAATAGAAGCTATAATTGAAGAAGAGAATGAACAGTATATGTGAGAGAAGAGAAGCTTCATAGAGGATTGAACTAATACACATGATTATCAATAAGTAAAGCCTCCCTTCTTTAGACTTCTTAACGAGTCACAATGTATATAGCAATGGTATAGACCCGAAGAAGAAAATAGTCCTCAAATATCGCCATCCCCCATGTGCAGCAGCTTGACAGCAGAAATCTTGAAGGGATGTGTGGAGACCATAGTCAATTACATGTGTGTTTTTTCTTTTTAATTTTTTTCTTTATGCTAAACTTATTGAACAAAAAAATGTGTTACAAAATTGCCCCTCTCTGGTTCTCTGAAAATTTGACCCTTTTATGTTTTTCTTTGGATGTCAGGCTACCCAGGCAAGGCATAGACAACATTTAATGAATCTAAAAGGTATGATTTCACAGCCTCAAAAACATTTTAATAAATGAAGACAGACACGTGTGGGTGAATTTCCTAGATTCTGCCCAGTTCCATTTATCTTTCTCACCATCTGCAATTTAAATAACCCTCTGTCAACATGGCGAGAGTTCAAGTTTCAAATCTCCTCTAAAGGTAAATAGCTTATAAGATTTTCCTGTTCTTGACATATTTTTGGTAAAAGGATGTTATGTGTTAACATATTAACAATAGAGTGAAGATTCTGAGTTTTGTGTAGCTCTGCTTTGGGCTATATAGTTAAGTTTCTTCAAGGCATTTGTAAAGTTATTTTAAAAAAATAGTGATTTTGGAAAGTACAATTCATATATCAGTTTAGAGTGAATCGTTCTCCCCAACTCTAATTTAAAATCTTGTGCAAAATCTCAGAATGTCACCTGCTCAATTAAAGAATGTTCCCACTGAGATTGTACTGAACCCACTGGGCATGCAGTGCCCTGGTCAAGAATGACAGAATTACAACTGGAAATGTTCTGAGTTAAACATGCAGGCTAAAGAGTGTGCATTAAGATCTTAGCAGACACTGGATGTTTCAGAAGAAAAAAAGGAGGCAAAGGTGACAGATTATAGTAACATTAAATGTGAAGAAGAAAGCGGTTTTCTTTGAACATTTCTCCTTTTAAATTATATGGAAGACAATTAGTTTGTTGACATTGTAGTTATGCATATGGGTTTTTTTTTTCTCACCGACATGTAGATCAATTTATGTTTTAGAATCTGAAAATGCCCTTAAGGGGGTAGTCAATTTAAGTGGAAGATAAGTAGAGAACATTAGTTTAGTTTAATTGAACAGACATATAAAAATGAAGTGATTCTTCATAGCATGGGAAAGTGAAGGGGATTTTTCTTCTTATATCTTTGTATTCTGACTTTGACATTTTTACAAAAGATAGCTGTGTAAAATACTTCAGGGAGTGATAGGAAATGAGTATAAATTATTTTGTGAGTTTATCTTGAGATTTACTGGTATTATTTGTAAGGAAGAAAAACTTAAAATGGACATTTGAAAGATATTCAAAATATTTTAACTTTCGGTAAAGTATGAATATGACACGTATTAAATTTTATTTCCTATAATAACAAGTAGATAAGTATTATAGATTGTGTGAACTATAAAATAATTTTAGATAATTTTTAGAGAACAACTGGTAAGTAGGTTGAAATTAACATTTCCAGTTATATTAAGAAAATATGAATGCAAATTTAGGGCCATATCTATCTTACCTAAAATGTAGGAAGCAAACATACATTATAAAAAAAGTTGAGAGCTTCAAAATTTAATTATATATTTATCATCAAAAGTTGATGGAAAGTTTGAAGAAATAAGTAAGGAGTATAATTAGTGTACATATTTAGGAAAAACAACAAACTTGATTGGAGCTAATAACACCTTTGTCAATCTAAGAAAAATTCAATGGACTTCTTATCAGAGTAATGTATATAAGCAAAAATCAAGAAAATGGGGAGTGGTTTCATACATTTACCTAGAGATCAAAAAATGAAATAAATACCTATAATATAGCTAATTTATAAGAAAAATAATAAATGAAAGTTAGATTTTAATGCCCTACTAGTCATTAGAAAAGATCTGAATAATCTAATATTAAATTATAATCAATGATGGCTTCCAGTGTAATAATCATTTCTGATTTGGAAGGTGCTAGTAGCATCATTACGATAGGTCATTGGGAAAATCTTCAGAGAAATGTAAACTAGAAAATTATGCTTTAAGTGAGTAGATGATCCCACTTATGCATTTTAGTTATTGTCCTTGATGTTTAATTTTGTTTGGGAAATTAGAAAAATGTAAACAACAAAGTGATCATGTAAAAAATGTGTTTATTTCTTTAAACAGTCTTTTTAAATTGCAATTTCATTGCAAATTTTTAGATTCATTGTATTCAAAGGCCACAGTATTCCTACCTGAAAGAGATTGCATTTCAGGACCCCTTGGAATACTCCCTAGAGTCATCTTTTCTGTCGTAGGTCACATCAGTCCCTTTTGATGGCAAAAATAGTCTTTTTTGTAATGATGGCATGTCATTCAAGAGGTTTATTTCATCCATTAAGAATCAAAAAGGAGATGGGAAAAGAATGCAGAGTAATATTCTGAAGTTCAACACTGAAAAAATTACTACTTAGAATAATGCATTTCCTATCACTCAGGATATCCTATCAAAACACCGGAATTGAGGTGTTCAGGACTAGGAAGCCACCTTGCCTGGTCCAGCCTGAGAGTCTGCGATGGCTGCAACAGGTGCACAGATCTAGAGCAACGGTGCTCAACCTGTGGGTAGAGACCCACAGGAACGTGTTAAAGGGCTGCGGCATTAGAAGAACCACTGTCCTAGAGAGAAGGGCATTCATATCACAGCCAGAGACCTCAGTGGGTGTATTTCGAGGTCCTTAAATTTGGATGTGAGTTACGGTCTCAGAAGTGCTCACTGTGTTTTCTAAGCACAGGAGACTGCTCCTGGCTCAGGAAATGAAGAACAAACTCTGTGTGAATGAAAGGAATGTACCCGCAAAGGCCTGATATTCTTCCTTGTCAAAGACTATTTTATGAAACTTTATTATCAGATAAAGCAGAGCTTTGGATAAGAAAATGATATAATTTCAATAGCTTTCTTTACAATAATAAAACTTTTATTGTTATATGTACTGGTCTACAGGATCAATATTTTTAGACTTGTTTTAAGGTGAATAAACTTAAAAAACAAAATGCTTAGGAGAAATTTTATGTTTATAAACATTGATAAATTTTACCTTTTGCAAATAACATTCTTTAAAAAGAAAAATTAGAAATTTGTTTGTTTACTCTTGTTTGAAATTGTCACCCATTTCTCATGAAGACATATGACTTATTTGGTATAAACAAATATTATCATTGTTTAGACAACTGTAAAACAAAGTTATTTTTGTTTTTCAATTATCAAAGCAGAAAATAAAATAGATGCTTATAAATTATCTTTAAGAACAATTATTAATAGATGAAATGGGCTTTCTTGGACATAGCAATGTGGTCAATAATTTATTTTTTTCTTTACTGCACAAGTTCTAAATTTCATCATTTTGAAGTTAGAAATGAATTTTACTATAAGAATAGATGTAAAATATGCAGGCTAAGTGATGACTTTTCTATTAAATTATGTCTGTGCTCATTGGGGGAAGTGGATTGCCATTGTCTTCAGAGTGAAGGAACTGAGATTTCCCCCAAATTAAATTCTTCCTCTCAGTTCTCCTCCCCTTCTTGGAAATGTGCCTTCCAGTGTCTTGTAATGTAAAATAGATACTTTTAAAAGTTCTGAACTACACCATTCCTTTTTTCTTCCTCTTTTTTTCCTGTTATTTTTTTATTCTGATTAACATAAAACAAACCAAAAGGAGGAAAAAAGCTCCAAAAGCAACTAAACAAACCATACTAACAACTCAACTTTTGCACCATTCAAGAAGCTTTCTATTGGTGAAAGGCTTGGAATGACCAATTTGCATTAGAATAATCCCTCTTTGGTTTTCTTATATAATGTTAAAATAACAGTATTTCCTTAACGGAAGCTTAGACAGTGTATGGTTTATAAAATCACCACAATTTGTACAACTAGGTCTTTACTTCAGTGTGAATTGGTCTCTTAGAATAGCTTTAGAATAGGTTAAGAAAGAAGATGTGTGTGCGTGTGTGTGTGTGTGTGTGGGGGGTGGATGTGTGGTGCCTGCGTGGACCTACTACATTTTTAGTGAAGTTCCAGAATTTTCAGGGTGAACGCTGGATGTCTAACTTGCCAGATGTTTCATTGATAGGGTGTGGCAGCTTTAAAACAAGTGCTATGAAATTGAGTACAGATTATTTAATACAGGGAAGCTTTTTTCTTAATGCAAATTATACACTTGTTGTTCTGTGTGTCAGTAGATGATTTTTTAAAAAACTGAAGCAAAATATAAATGACATAATATTTGTCATTTTAATTATTTGGATGTGTACAATTCTTTGGCATTAAGTCTATCACAGTAGTTGAGGAATCCTCACCAATATCTATATTTAAAACTTTTTCATCATTTCAAACAGAAACTCTGCATTCATTAAACAACAACTCTCACATCCCCACCCCATGACCGCTGCTAGCCTCTGTTCTACTTCCTGTTGCTGTGTATCTGTATTCTGGATTTCTCATGTAAGGGGAATCATACCACATTTGTCCTCTGTGTCTGACATATTTCACTCAGCAGAATGTTTCAAAGAGCTATCTATGTGCTAGCATATACCAAGGTTTCAATCCTTTGTATGGTTGAATGATGCTCTGGTGCATTTTGTCTACAACTGTTTATCCATTCATCTGCTGATGGACAGTTGGGTTGCATCCACCCTTTGGCTAATGTGGATAATGCCGCTGTTAACACGTGTGTGCAAAACTGTATGGGAGTCCCTGCTGTCAAGTCCTTTGGGGGTATTAGAAGTGGAACTGCTGGCTTGTGTGGTAACTCTATACTTACCTTCTTAGGTAACTTTCAAGCTGTTTGTCACAGCAGCTGCACCAGTTTTTTTTTTGTTGTTGTTAAATCATAACTTTGTACATTGATGCATTTATGGGGTTCAGGGTACTGGTTCAATATACAATGTGAAATGTTTACATTGAACTAAGTAACACACCCATCACAATTATACTCATTTCTTAATAGTTTTGAAATGTACCACTGCATCATTAGGTGAGGTTCCCCAATCCCCCCCAATCCTCCCGTATCCCCCCTCCCCTGCCCCCTTTCTCCCCTTCACTTCTACTTTCTGGACTATAGTTATGTTTTGCCATTCTTATGAGTGTGTAGGTGGTTATATATTGATTTCATAGTAGTATTGAGTACATTTGATACTTTTTTTTCCATTCTTGAGATACTTTTTGGAGTGAAAATGGAGATTCGGAGTCAGGTCAAGTTCTTTTTTTTTTTTTGTATACTCGGGTGACTTTTTTTTTTAATTAAATCTATAGCTGTGTACATTAATGCAATCAT
>CAUYON010050869.1:0-41499 GCA_963573935.1 Arctocebus calabarensis | reverse complement strand
TATCTGCTAGATTTTTCCCAATACCTCTCTGGACCATTCTGATATCTATCTTCATCACTTCTAGAGCCTGAATGCTTTCTATCTGTTTCCCTTGACTTTGATCTATCTCTTCTTCTAAAATTTTCACTTATTTCGATGTCTGTGCTTCTCATTTTCAGAAAAAGAATTTCTTCTCTCTTCTCTTTTCTTTTTGTGATCACCACGCTTATTCTCCAAATCTCTGTGCATTTCTTGATCTCTGTCATTCATAACTCTACTGTAATTATTTCGTTCAGGGAGAACACTTCTGTCGGACATGTACTTTGTTATGGGATCTCTCCCATTTGAGTCTCTTGAATTTTGATCTCTGTGTTTGTCTGACCGTCTGTCTCTTTCAGTCCTTGTTTCCTGGTGCCTGTGTTCTAGTCTTCTTTCTTCATGTTTTCTATCATTTGTTTGTTGGCTCCTGATCAATTTATCTGCTTCTTTACTTCTGGTCTTCCTTTGTCTCTTCTTCCTTGTATCTTTAGCTGCATTTATAAAATAAAACGAAGTTAGCCTTTGTTTTAATCTTATTTCATAATTTCACAGTCAGATTTTACAATCAACCTGATACAATGTAGGCTTACTAATTCATATAAACAGGATGCAAAGTTAAGGTTATTGAATAGAAAGTCTGATGACAGGACATTTTACAAAATGCGTAATTTTTAAGAATATTCAATACTTCAACATTAGTTACCAAAATACTACTTTGATCCTTAGACTCAAAAGAGTAAGCAGAAATTTTAAGTCAATTATAGGAAATGTTATAAAAATGTGTATGAAGTGACTAGAATGGTATATTCTTACTTACAAAATTTAACTAAAAATGAAAATCCTACCAATGTGCATACAACATATGAAATATTATGACAGACCTGCTATACCATCACACACACCAGCAACAGCACTTCCTGAATGTGAGAGGAGAAGAACTGGGTGTGCTTGGCACTTCTCAGATGAAAACCTCTTCCTACAGAAACAACAGTTCTGCTCTCTGCTGCTATTGGAAAGGCTCTGACTGCACTGGTAAGAGAAGATATGTGGAGATCCAGTCACAGGCCACAAGGCCTTGGTTCTGAACAAAACTTAGCTTTAAAAAGGCCTTGGATAATTTAATTTTACTGATCTAGTCACAAGTATAAATATAAAATAATTATATTGAAATAACTTACCCTACTATAAGCAGCAAAACAAATTTATCACTTTATCTGTGTTTTTTGATGTGGATACATAAATCAAGGTGTTGAAATGAAAAGATTTCTGTCAAGCTCATATACACACAGAAAGAAAAAAATAACGTAGAAAATTGCCTTTTCTCATTCTAACTCTGTCCCCAAACTCACTGTGCTAACCCATTTCTTCTGCTAAATGCCTACCTTTGACACACAGTATAACTGGTTGGTTTGCCACTGAAGACCTATTTCTCTGGTTCCTATCAGACAGTTCAGCTGAGCTGCAGCTTCCCAGCAGAAACCATCTGGCTCTGTGCTCAACCAACATCGCTCTGACCCTGCTCTACTTCTCTCTCAGAACTTTACTGACATTAAAACCCATCCATTTAACAACATAAAATCTCCTCTCCCTTTGCTATACTTGCTTTATAATTTCCTAATTTGGGGACAGTTCATATTGCTTTTATGCTATTTAATAGTTTATTAATAAAATAAAGTTCTCTACTGAAATTGAATAATAAGTTGAATTAATTTTGAATCAGCAAGCTTCCTTATTGCAGCAATTCATGCTGTGTTATCATCTGTTCTCAAACGGATATGATGAAATAACAAATTCTGTAGAATTTAAAAAGGAGAATGTTAAATGAACAATGTTTGTATGTTTCAATTCAAGAATAAAATTTCTTATAAGCAAATGGAATCTTGTTGTGATAATACAAAACACAAAGAGCCCACATTTCTGATTGCCATTGAGTATATATAAAAAAAAAATCTTTGAAATGTGAGTAACAAGCGAGGGAACACAAGTATAAAGATCAGCCTTCTAACTTATGGCTACAGGGAAAGTACCACCTCAAAGAAGCAGGGCAGGAAGACAGCAAAACAAGTGCCCTCTGGACAGGCAGACAATCCTTACTCAGATCAAGATAGTATAATGGAAGAAAGCACAGTTGACCTTATGTAAAACCACATAGACCTTTTCAGAAAATGTGAACCAGAATCAAACTTTGAAAAGAATCTTTTACTGCAGCATTTCCACTCCTAAGTAGGATAGAGAAGACAGTAAAAAACCTGTGCTCCTTTTGAAAACAACTGGAAATGCCAGATAAAAATTTTAAATCTTCCCTTGAAAGGCACTAAAGATCTGAATAACTTATGATGCTATAATGGAAGGAAGTGCTCAAAAGAAAAGGACAGGGATAGGTCTAAAGTACACAAGGTCAAACTGAAGGAACTCCTACTTGTCAAACATGAAATGATTTGAACAAATGACTGTATTGAATTTTAACCCCCCAAATAAAATGAGTCCATAGTGATATAAATGTATGGTTGAATAAATAAAAGAACGAGGGCAGAATAATTCTTTCTTACAGAGGAAATGCAATGGACTAGATGTAGAAGAAAATAGACAAACAGAAAATCACCAACTGAAAAACACCACAGCAATAAATATTGCAGACAAGACCCAAAGATGGATATTAAAATTAGTAGGTACAAGCTAAAAGAGAAAGATTTGCACAATATCAAATTATCGCCCTATAATGCATTAATTTTACAGAGAACAGTTTCCATAAAGACATCCAGCAGACACCACCTTACTCAAGTGATCAAGGTCAAGGTCATCAAAAAAAAAAAAGTATGAATATTATAAACTTATAAACCTTTTGATGAGATACACTAAGAAGGATGTATCATTTCTGTTTTCTTGCCAAAAATGCCTACCCTCAGTCTAATCATGAGAAAATATCAAACAAACCTCCACACTGAGGGACAGGCTGCAAAAATACGTGACCTGAGGACTTCAGAAGTGTCAAGGCAAATCAGAACAAGGGAAGACTAGAAGAAGTATCATATACTGCAGAAGAGAATGCAATTAAATGTAAGAATACTAAATAACAAAAGGACATTAGGGAAATACTGGTGAAATTCAAATAAGATCTGTAGACTACTTAAAAATAATGTTTCCCAATGTTAATTTCCATCACTGTAGTATGGTTGTGTAAGATGCTAACATTAGGGGATGCTAGATGGGGAATATATGGAAATTCTCTGTACTATCTTTGCAACTTTGCTATAAAATTAGTTTAAAAAAAAAAGTTAAAAAGGAAAAAATAAGTTAAGTCATCAGAGAGCTAGTGAAATAAAATGAGACTAAGAAGAGCCAAAAATGATGAGAAGGCAGAAGCATAGAGAAGTAAGCTGACATTCTACAACGACTTTCTTTCTGGCAACATCTGCTGATTCAGGGCTACTGCTGAGGGGTAGAAAGACAGCAGAGCTCTGGCAGCCTCTTAGGGCTAGAAAAACAAACGGGGCTAGTTATTTGCAATACGTATGCAAAAGATACATATCTGAAATACATAAAGAACTCCCATAAATAAAAAAAAGACAATTAAAAAAATTGTCCAAAGATTTGAGAAGTCACTTGACAACAACAAAAAAATCAAATGGCCAAGAATTTATAAAATGGTGCTCAATTTCAATAGTGATCAGGAAATGCACATTAAAACTAAACCACAATGTAATATCATTACACATCTAACAGAATGGCTAAAATAAAAAAGACAGCCAATTTTAAGTGTTAGTGAGGCTGAGAGCTACTGGAACTCTCATATGTGGCTGGTGGGAGTGTATAATGGCATAACCACATGATAAACTGGCAGTATTTACTAAAGCTAAATATATGCATACTCTATAACACAGTGATTCTACCTATAGGTATATACCTAATAAAAATGTGCACACATAAATAAATACACAAATACTCGGAAACATCATTTGTAAATCTAAATGTCCACAGAGTGAAAAATGTAAAGATACTACTGTATATTTATATACAGGAAAACACACAATACAATATTGAAGGAAATAAGCTAGACATACAGGAGTTCATAATGTATAATTCTAAAGTTAAAAACAGGCAAAATTAACTTATGGAATTACAAGTTAGAACAGCAGCCACCATAAGGATGGCAGGGTAGTAAGTGGGAAGGGGAATATGAAGAACCTCTGGGGTGTTGGTAATTTTTCTGGGTGCTAGTCATATTAGATGTGTTCTCATTATGAAAATTCACACACTCCATGTGAGGTATATACCAAATGTGTAGGATATGTCAATTGCAAACATAAAGCTTTACTACTAAAAGGAAAGAAACCTTAATATTTATTTAATATAAAAATATCAGGGTAGCTCTTATAAACTAGATTATACACGTGACTATGTTTGTTATAGGCATATGGCATTTCAGTTAACACTCCAATAAATATTTGCCAAAGAAATAATCTTCATTTCTATGAAGAGAATTTCAAAAGATAATCTCAGCATTTTAGATGATGTAAAACACTAGACTGTGACAGTGATAGATGAATATGATCATTTATATATTATTAATTGTGGCTTTTAATCAACTGAACTATAAAATAAATAAGCAATCAAACTTTCTTCTCTTATTATAAATATCACCAGAAATATACTTGTTAGAAAAGAGCAAGATAAATTATAAATGAGCTGCACTACCTGAGGCAGAGCTGTGACTGCTGGTAGACGAAGAATTGCTCTCGTCACTGGAAGACTCTGAGCTGCTATTGCTGCTGTCAGAATCAGAGTCAGAGGAGTCAGACTCTGAAGAGGAGGATGCTGAAGAGGAAGAGGATGGGGAGGATTTATTTTTCTCAACATCTGGTTTCTGTGCCACGATGACCTTTGGCGTATTTTTGAGATGCTCACGCAATTCATCCCTAATTAAAAACATAATCTGTTAGGTTTTGCTTCAAAGGCAACTGAGAGTAATTCTGCGAGTTGAAAATAAAATTACAAAAATAATTCTTACGTTAAACCCCCAAGACCTATCGAAGTAAAGAAGTTGATCGCAAACCGAGTGTTTCTTGGATTATCTCGGGGTAATAAACCTTCAAAGAATGGCTGTAGAGTTCTAAAAAAGAAAGAAAAATGAACAAAAGAGAATAAATTGCTTAAAGACAAAAAGGTACAATTCTTCCACAGCCAATTTTCAAATTTTCTACATATTAAATTAGTAAATGAAGTAGTTTATTCCGCTTATTAGGTTAGGTAACACCCTATCTAAATGAAATGAATAGGATCAAGCAATAATTTACTAACTTTGATTTCTATAATTAAGCAACAGAGGTGATTTAACCATTTGTTTGTATGGAAACTACACACATAAAAAGGTAAATGTATAGACACATATGTGCACATATACATGTGAAGATATGTACAGTATGTATTCATGTATATACAGTTTGTAAAAGAAATCTTGAAAACCTCTATAATGTGTGCATATATTATATACACACGCTAAGCACTGTGCAAAGCACTAAAGGAGAAGGGAAAGTAGTCAACAAAAGGGGATATCAATGATGATAACCACATACGATCCCATCTACATGACTAATGGATGAAGTCCTAGAGGACTTAACATTTGCTTTTACAATCAGAGGTGGATTTGTATCTATTACAGAAGGAGAAAGCCCAAAGTCAGTAAGAATACAAAGAAGTTTAATGAAAAACTTACTCATCCTTTAATCTTGCATTCAGTTTAGGGAGACCCATGTATTCACATAGTTCCTGGAAAAATATTTTGACGAAAATTCTACTGGATGATGTGGTGGTTTCTTCACTCAGTTTTATACATTCAAGAACCTGGAAATTTAAAAAGGATACTTTTATTGTGATTTTCAAAAGACAAGACATAGTGACCAATATGGATTAAGTTTAAGAGTTTCTCAATATTATGATTTTCACCTTCAAGCACAATCATCTCTGAATACCTTCCCTTATGGTGACATAAAGTTTAATTTTCTATACTAATTTTCAAAATGTTAACATATTACAGAAATAGATTTCATTCTCTTTCTTGAGTAATGTGCTTTTTATAGCAGGGAAGTTATCTACTCTTGAGCATAAAAAGTTGAAGAAAAGATTATAAGTCCCTAAATCTCATTTTTCAAAATGTGGTGTATATGAGGTCTTAGGGAAAATTGTCACTTAGAGTATTAGGCAATAGTTTTTTATAATACACAGAATAAAAGTAGGCAGGAAGAATGATTGTTTATTCTGAATACTAAGATTGTGGCTTGAAAACTGAAACTCCCAAAAGAGATATTTTAGGGCAAATAAAAATAAAAGTAATCTCCAGTTTTTATGGGCTATGTGCTCTAGAAACCTATTTGTCAATTGTTTAAAAACTCTGACTTCATTTTCTCAAAAGACTAGTTAAAAAAAAAGTAAAAAATTATGATAATTAGGCTGCTGTATTAGCTTACAAATATCTATTAAAGTAGCTGGACAGGGTGAGCTGGCTGGACCGGTACAGAGATGGAGCTAACATTCAGCAATTGCAAGGCTGGTGCAGTAGGTTGAAAAATACCCACAAAAGACACCTACACCCTAATCCCTGGAACCCTAGGCAGCCCTCCCCCAAAAGTCTTTGTGTAAGTGGTTAAGCCAAGGATCTTGAGAAGGGGAGATTATGCAGGTTTATGTGGGTTGTTCCTCAAAGCTATCATGTGTACCTTTGTAACGGGGAAGCAGAGGGAGATATTATATACCCAGAACAGCAGAAGGCCATGTGATCATAGAGGCAGAGACTAGTGTAAAGTGGCCACAAGCCACTAGAACAGTGGTTCTCAACCTTCCTAATGCCATGACCCTTTAATACAGTTCCTCATATTGTGGTGACCCCCAACCATAAAATTATTTTTGTTGCTACTTCATAACTGTAATTTTGCTACTGTAATGTAAATATCTGGTATGCAAGATGTATTTTCCTTATTACAAAATGAACATAATTAAAGCATAGTGATTAATCACAAAAATATGCAATTATATATTGCAAAATATTTATTTCTAATTACAAATAAATGAAATTTTGTCTTGAAAAAAAGAAGTAGCTGGACATACTCAGTACTTAAAAGTACTGCAAAAACTTATCCAGGGCAGTGCCTGTGGCTCAAAGGAGTAGGGCGCCGGCCCCATATGCCGGAGGTGGTGGGTTCAAACCCAGCCCCGGCCAAAACCTGAAAAAAAAAAAAAAAAAAAAAAAAACCAACTTACCCAATGTTTATAAGCTTGGTGACATTGCCTGATTATACCATTAGGTATGGTATTCTACAACGTGATCCTCATGTTTCCTCTTAGATGTAATCTTCTTTTCTTTTTTTAAAAAGTAATTCCTTTAGTAACTTAAGTTTTTATAAACTATCTATAAACTTTCTTTTTTGTACTATTGCTGAAAGTGTATCTTATCTCTGCTCTTATGCAGTAACCTTGAAAGCAGGGACCATATATAATTACTCTAAATATTATAGAGTACCCTTCTCTGTGAATGGGAACACAAGCTAAATAATGATGGTTGAATGAACAGTAGCTGTACAATAAATGCCAGCTTACTGAATACATTTGAAATTCTGATCCAGAGCACATTTCCCCATCAAGAAGGTATCCTTCCTTACCTATAATCCAGGATATCTTCCCTATCATTTACCCAACCTCAATGTCTGCTAAAAAAGAAAATATTCTGTCAGGAAAGTCATTTTTCTTGAACCCTAACAAGAAGACTCAGGGACAGTTACTCCCTTAGGAAACAGGAATAGTAATTGAGAGACACATTTGCCACCAAAATAATGTCATAACTGGATATGAATGGCCACACATATATGTGTACAGAGATCAGATGAAAATCTATACTATCCCTGAAAATATTCCTAGCCATCACTATTGAAACTTACTGTGATGTTTAGTCTAAATATAAGAAATAGTATTCCTTATATATTATTTACTTAGCTTTTTGATTCCATGTTACATGAACATAATCTCAAAGATAGCAGTTCTACTATAAGTTTACTATACATTGCATTTTAAAGCACATTTCCTAATGGGAATACTGTGAGCTTACACTACTATTTATTAAAGAATAACAAGAAATTAGAAAGAAAGTATAAATATTGACCCAACTACTTACACTCCATGGAAGTGAATCAGTATACAAAAGGTGAGCAAACATCTTAGCAACATTTCTCAGTTTGTTTGTTTCCAAGCGATGGATGGTATCATATTGTTCTTTGAATATACTTTCAAAGGATTCCATGTACTCTTTTTTTAGCATGCAAAATCTCTAATAAATAAAAAAACTGAACATCAGCACCATTAGAAATTCAATGTCAATATAATCATGAACACATTAAACCTTTCTATATTTACTGAATCAAATAAAAATTAATATATCTTTTCAAAGAACATACATCATACGCTAAATCTTTCTGTATGTATGATGGCTTCATGTGACTGAGATTTATATGCTAAAACAAAATGATACATGTAGCTGATCAGAGACACATACAATTGTATATATACACATATATTTTTACTACCCTGTGGGTAGAGCTTGGATTTAAAAAAATATTTTAGCTCATGTTTTACTTGTGTTGCCTGAACATGTGCTTAACATTAGTAACTACTTTGAGAGTTTGACAAGATAGCATTTAATTGTCCTCTTGGGAAATTGTTATGAAGCATTTAAAATTTCAAAAAAGTTCTAGAAAATGATATGCAAAGTTAAGGCGCTGCAAAAATAAAATGACTTAAAGGAACATGCTGAAGAAAGTGGGAACCCCAGGAAAAGAGAATAGTTTACTTTTAGCAAAGTTATGTATATGAGGTCATAGCACAAAAAAGAATCATTAATTCAAAATATTCACATTAAGAATTCCCTTTTGTGCATCTATTAAATTCTAACATTAAAAAAATAAAAGGATGGAACTCACTCCAGCTAATAAGCCAAAAAATTTCTCATATGTCCTTTGTTGAGCACAGCAATCAAGTATCATGTTGCAGAGTTCTTTCTGTTTGGAAAAAATATTACATTAATGATTTGAAAAACAATGGGGATCTATATATACTGTATGATAATTTACCAATACGACAGCAGTTGATAGCAACTGCCTGCATTTTTAAATAAGGGTTTAAAATACTTTAAAAATTTTGTGAACTTCAGTAATTAGGACAAAATAAAACATCAGTCAGTGTTAAGCATGCTTTTTGAAAGCCTTTGGTCTGACAGCTTTTATAGTCATTTATGTTAGATTAATTATAAAATTCTAAATTTGCATATGTATGAGCCGCCTCAAACAAACCTAGGATATGAAACAGATACATCAGGGAAAGATGGCATATACTGCATTCTTAAAGGATCCTATGTAGAATTCTCTTAAATATAGTTTCACCAACACAATATCTAACAATACATATCCCAAAAATACAAACTCAGTTGCTGAGGAATATATTTAGTTAGTATGGAAACAGCAGAACATGATGAGTCTTTACAGAAGACTCATAAATGGACACAACTTCAATGTTAACATAAATTACCTCTGGTTGATAAAGAAAAAAATGTACACTTGTACTTGAATGTCTATTGTAGCACAATTCATAATTGCAAACTGTGCCTATCAATACATGAATAGATTAATAAAATGTAGTATATGTATGATGGAGTACTACTCAGTCATTAAAAAGGTGAACTAATACCTTTTGTAACAACCTGGATGGAACTGGAGACCATTCTTCTGAGTGAATATCACAAAAATGGAAAACCAAACACTGTATGTCCTCACTATTAAACTGGAACTAATCAATCAACATTCACGTGCACATATGTGAATAAGCTCAACAAAGAGAGAATGTGTAAAATTACTCCTACCGGGTACAATGCACATTATCTGGATGATAGGTACACTTATAACTTTGCTTCTAACCATAAAAAAAGCAATTCATGTAGCCAAACATTTGTGCTCCCTATACTTAACAGTCTGAAGTAAATAACACTTCCAGGATAAAAAAGAAAAAGTAAAACGTATTTAAAGAAACAACAACAAAAAAAACCACCTCTGGCTGAATTTTCTCACCCCAAAGTATTATGCATTAGATCTATCTATACATAGATCTATACAGATAATCATTGTGTAACTGCTAGAATAATATGTTGTCCAATCAGCTATTTAGCTACCTTGAAAACCTTTCTGTGAAAATTCTGTTGAATTAATAAACAGGAAGTACCTTCACCATAAATGATTCATACTTAATAAGAAATTTTTAATTAACAAATATTGTTTATTAGTTCCTGAAATAATCCTAATAAAGTATTGATTATAGTAATTTCACAGGTGAAGAAAATCAAGTAACAAAGTTTCATTTTGTCATTAGAGACAAAATGAAAAAGGTACATACTCATTCTCTGATCACCAGTACAGAATCAACTAAACCTCTTTTTCTTTTAAACACTTATCAAAAAGTTAAACAAATGTTTCCCCAAACATATTTATTTGCTTTCTATAAACAGAAAACAAGCCTATAAAAATGTATACTCTTTTAGTTAATTTTTATCTTTAAAAATATGGGATGCGACCTAAGTAAAAACAGTAAATATTAAAAAAAAAAAAAACCAAAGTCAATAGGTATTTACTGTACACATCTATATTAATAATTGTGTCAGAAACTCCAAAGGAAGTTCTCAAGGCAAGAACCCAGAAGAAGCTTAGAACAGACATTCAAAATTGTGCTAACAGGGTAGCCACTAGCCACATGTGGTTATTTAAATTTAAATTACCTATTTAAAGTTCAGTTTCTTAATCACATCAGTCATATTTAGATTACTAAAAAGTCATATATGACTACTGGCTATAGTAGTGGAGGGTACAGAATATATTAATTTCCATCACTGCAAAAAGGTCTATTGGACAACACTTGTTCTTGGTGTTAGTTTACTCATGGAACAATCTACTCAAAGGCCTCATGTTAAAACATAGGGTGACTTTCAGATGCCATTATACTGCCAGATTTTAAAAACAGATTAGTTTCAAGTCATTTCAATTTTAAAAAGTTTATAAATATGTAAGTTCTGAAAAGGTATATACATTATCAAAATTTTATACAGTACTAACAACTTTAAAAAATGAGGCTTTGAAAAATTTTTCCCCATTACGTTAACTTGATATATTAATATTAAACTTCACTTTCAACTTTTTCTACTAACATTATGTTTTATAATAATATAGCAGTTAATTGGGTTTTAAACAATAAGACAGGGTAATATGCTGATAGCACTGCTAATAGTACTACTTGAAAAACAAATTACTCTCTCTCCTAGAATCAATGCAATTATAAGTTATTTCCTCTGGCTTATAATTAAATATTTTAACATTTTAATTAAATATTACAGCAATTTTGGGAGTCTTCTGAGCACAAGAAAATAGAAGCACTAACATACTCTTCTAAATATTATCAAATGATGTTGAGGTTAGTTCTAATAACTATCCTCTGGATTAATATTAATAAAACTTGTAATTACGTAGCTATATTCCTCAAATAATGTGACAAGATCATACACTCATTATAGTATCAATTATAATTTTAAAGATTAATTTACTAATTTATTTCCTTCCAATGATGACATACTAAGTGCATGCAGCCAGAGTATAATAGGTACTATATTATTAATATACTAAAAAGAAAATTTAAAGGAAAAAAATAATGTTTTAAATTTGGAAAGAATGAACTTTTCTTAAAATTCTATACCATGGGTATTTCCAGAATTTTCTGTAAGGGACCAGAGAGTAAATATTTTACTTCTGATAAAACTACTTATTCATGCTGTGATATGAAAATGGCCACATATAATACATCAGCGATTGAGTGTAGCTATGTTCTAATAACTTTATTTGTAAAAACAGGCAAAAGGCTTGGGCAACACAGTCTGTCAACCCCAACAATACATCATATTTAAAGTTTTAAGACAAAGAAGTTACATCTAGAAGAACCAGAAACTTAATGGCCTATTAGGGCTCATACATTCACTCTGGCATCTGTGCTAGGTCTACCTCATGTAAAGCAAAGTGTGAAAAACAAAACCACCAGAGTGTTGGCACAGGTTCTAAAGACCTAAAATCTAGATGAGCAGAGAGCAATATATACACAATACATTAAAAAAAGATAGAAGAAAAAATAAGATAATCTTATCAACTGTTCTTTGTTATCCTTGGCATTAAATTTGATACTTTGAATAGAGAAGTATACCAAAAGTTGTAAGACAATGAGTTGCACAAGGCTAAGTGGGAGCTATATTTACTTTATAGATTGCTAAATCCTTGACACCTTGCAGAATGCCTGACACAATTATAAAAACTGAATACATTTTTTGCTGAAGGAACATGATGAAAGAAAAAAAAAATAAAGATTCCTTTATATCCAACTACAGCAACATTAACAACATGTGCTGTCATCTTGTAATTTCTACCAATGAAGAATGCTTTTTTTAGTGTATAAAGAAGATGAATCAGGTAATTTATTAAAGAACAAATTTACAGGGGTGGCGCCTGTGGCTCAGTGGGTAGGGTGCCAGCCCCATATACCAAGGGTGGCGAGTTCAAACCCAGCATCGGCCAAAAACTGCAAAAAAGAAAAGAACAAATTTCCTATTGTATTAAGGATACAACTTGATTTACAGAAACGCATTCAAATATTCTATGTAAAATGTCATGTTTCAGGACTCTTTATGTATTCCCACATCTCATTCAAGCAGACCAAGTAATTCATTGGAGTAGCTTCCACAAAACACCCCAGTTTTTAGTTATTTTAATAAGCTACTTTTAAAAATGAATATTCAGGATAGAGGTAGTGCTTCAATTCATGAAACCTAACTATTAACTCTCTTAAATGTTTTTATAACCAACACATATTTCCTAATAGGAAAAAAAAAACCAAACTATTAACATACTGTTTGACTTTCAGGGAATTCCATTTTCAGCAATTTGTGAGCACATTCTTCAAAATCTAAACTGTGGGGATAAGATGATCACAATAGGTTAAAAGCTTACAGCATAAAAGGTAGCAATCTTTTATATATAAGAATCTTATTTTAATGATTGTTTTGAATAATCTTTTAACTATAAGTTCATATTACATTACATATATAAAGAAAGCATAGCTCTTAACTTTAAAGGAATGAAGTACTGACATAAGTGAACCTTGAATTATGCTAAGTAAAAGCCAGGCACAAAAGGCCACAAAGAGTACGATGTCATTTACATAAAATATCCAGGCAAATCCATAGACACAGAAAGTAGATTAAGGAAATAGGTATTTAAGTTTGTTTCAGAATGATCAAATGTTGTGGAATTAGATAGTGGTGGTGATTGTACAACTTTGTGAATAGGCTAAAATCACCCATAATCACGTATCACTTAATGTGATTTCATCATTGTGCAAACACCACACAGTCCACTAAAATAAACCTAGATGGTACAGTCTGCTACAACACGTAGGCTATATGGCACAACCTGCTGCTCCTAGGCTACAAACCTGTATATCATGTTACTGCACTGATTATTGTAGGCAACTACAACACAATGGTAAGTGTTTGTGTATCTAGACATATTTAAACATGGTAAGGTTATAGTAGGGTGGCGCCTGTGGCTCAGTGAGTAGGGCACCGTCCCCATATACCGAGGGTGGCAAATTTGAATCTGGCTCCAGCCAAACTGCAACCAAAAAAAAAAAAGTTATAGTAAAATTACAATATTATAATCTTATGGGACCACCACCGTACAAGGGTTCTGTTATTAACTGAAATGTATTATGTAGAACATGAATGTCATCATACATTTTAAAAGGGTAAATTTTATGGTATGTGAATAAAATCTGAATTTAAAAGAAGCAAAAGTAAAAATAAAAAGATGAAAGTACATATATTGATTTTTTTATTATTTCAAAATAACAACCAACCAACCTCAAGCCATAACTAGTCAGAGAAAAATGTATATGATTTTCTTCATTTTAGTTGAAAAAAACAATAAAAAAGCATGTAAGTTCCTCTTGTTACTGCAATCATGTTATGGTTATCAAATATTCTTTTGCTCAAATTGGTTACTGAAGTACAATTGTAATAAATTCTTAGGTATTAGCCATATGTTTTCCTTCCAACATTATCGGGTACCAATGGCACATAAAGAATTTATTAACGATTCTGATTTGATAATCTAGTGTTATAAGACAAACCTAAGACCACTGACTAGGGTAACTAGGTCTGATATCTCAAAGAGTGCTTTCTAATGCTCAAAGTATTCATGAGAGCTAGCTATTCTCGTCAACATTTTTTTGATAAATCTAAGAAAGAAAAAGATTAATAACTATATTCAAAAGCTTAGATAAAATAACGGATAGGATGCTTAATACAAAAACAAAGAAATAAAGAGTTAGTACTTTTTTGTTAAACATTTATAACTATCTAAAATGCCTTTTTTTTTAAAAAACAGATAGGATGCTTAACACAAAAACAAAGCTATAAAGAGTTAGTACTTTTTTGTTAAACATTTATAACTATCTAAAATGCCTTTTTTTTTTTAAACCAGTCACAAATACATACTTAAATTACTAATTAGTAACTGGATGTAAAAACACCTATAGGATACTTTATTGACGTAAGTTTATATGTTACGATTTCAGAAGGTTTTAGAGACACTGTGCAATCCTCTCATTTTTGCAGATGAGACAAAAAGAGATCAAACATAGATCAAGTTTCTCATACACTAAAATTTCACTGTGGAAGAGTAAACTATAATATTCTATCATACTGTGACCACATCTGTTTTTTTTTTTTTTGAAAAAATAAATTTTATTAGCACTGAATAAGGGATGAGCATAAATCCCTCCAGAAATAATTTTTCTAAACCCCCAAAATACACACACAAAAAATCCTAATACGGAAATCTAATCTTTCTCCCCAGCTTCCATCAGGGTGGGTTACTGCCCTTAAGGCAGCTAGATCGGCCCACAATTCCAAGTTTGAATTTAGCCAATAAAGGGTATTTCACCAAGTGAGTGTCAGATAATTCACAGCAATGCGCACAAGACTCCCCAAGGTCAGGCACAGGGGGGAGGGGCAGGGAAGTGGATTGAGGGAGGCTGTGGACTAGGGGCATTGGATGGAGGGAAAGGATGGCCCCTGGAGGACTAAACTCTTGGGGAGAAGTCAAACAGGAACAGTACTACTTTTACTAGAGATTGCAAACTTAAGTATTTCTCTTTCAAGTCGGGAAGAGGTGAAAGAGGTTTCAGGTGCTCAGCATGATATTCACTGCTTAATTACTGATTTTATAAGTTATCTTGGTTCATACCCAATTATAAAGATTATACATTTTATAAAAACTAAAAGAATAGTAAATAAAACAAAATAACTTGCAAGGAAAAAAAATATGCTTTTATAGCATTCATATGAATTAAATTGAAAATATCTTCAATATACTTCACATAAGAAATTAGCAAACTCAATTAGCTATTTGCTTATTGATTCAGAACTGATGCTAATATATTTGTGTCTTCTGTAGAATGTTCAAATCCCCCTTTTGATATGAGCAGTATAAAATTATGACCCATTATAATCAATATGAATTTAGTTTTGCCATTCATCTATATTTCTCAGTTTCCATTACTTATTGGGTTTCATAAGCACAACAAGGTAATAATCTAGGATGGTATAGGCAATCAAATAAAAAGGAAGCAAAAATAAAAAAGAAAGTTACCAGGTAAAAGATTTCTTACTAGGTAAGAAAGTTAACAGGTAATATTAAACAATAATCTAACAATATTAAACTGTAGTTGATACTCTTCAATAATATAGCAACACCAAAAGTATGAAAAAAGATGTGACCTTTTGTTAATAGAATGAGGACGCAGGCACAAACCTTGAAATTTATGAAAAACAGGCTGAGCAAGGTGGTTCACACCCATAATTTCAGCACTTTGGGAGGCTGAGGCCAGGAGTTTAAGACTAGCTTGGGCAACATAATGAGACCCTGTCTCTACAAAGAAAAAGCTTAGACAGGCATAGTTGTGAATGCCTGCAGTCCTAACGACACTGGAGGCTGAAGTGGGAGGACTGCTTGAGTCCAGGAGTTTAAGTCTGAAGTGAGATATTACTGTTCCACTGCACTCTAGCCCAAGCACATGATCTTGTCTCTCAAAAACAAACAAACAACAATAAAACAAAAACAAAAAAAAAGAAATAAAGAAATCTGTGAAAAGCAAGTGGTTGAAGAAGAAACATCCTTTACTATATTCTTTTTATCTATTAAGTATCAAAGAGAACTGTAAATGTAGCTAAATATTCCTTTTTGTTGTTTAATGACTCCCTACACCAAAATCATTTTTTAAGTTACACCAATTATAAATATTAAATGAATTAAAATTACTTGGTATTTCAGTTCTTATCTTAGGTTACTAAATGAAATGTATTCCAAGTTTAACACAAATTCAGTGATTGAAGGAAGGGTAAAGAAAAAGAAGACATTTACTAAATTACTGTCTTTTTAAAATGATGCCAGTTTTCAAGTTGTCTTTACAAATAGTTTCGCTGATTTGTCCAACTGATATAACTTTACACTGGGGGGAACACATTGGCACATTCCATCTGCACCAATATTATAGTTTTGATACTACAGACGAGAATATCATTTAAAAGCAAGAGCAGAAAAACATTATTTTCAATAGCAAAGACAATTGTGTAGTTTTATGTTTTACGCAAGTAGAGTAATTTAAGGTACCACAACACTGAGAAGGTAAGAGTATTGGACAAATCAGTCAACAGAAAGAAATAATGAAATCTGCATACAAATCAGATTGTATGAAACTGCTAGAACAGTTTTGTTCACAAGACTTTTTTTTTTTTTTTTTTTGAGACAAATTCTCACTATGTCGCCCTCAGTAGAGTGCTATGGCGTCATAGCTCACAGCAACCTCAAACTCCCGGGCTCAAGCGATTCTCTTGCCTCAGCCTCCCCTGTAGCTGGCATTACAGGTGCCTGCTACAATGCGCGGCTTTTTTAAAGAGATAGGGTCTCACTCTGGTTCAGCCTGGTCTTGAACCCATGCGCTCAGGCAATCCACTTGCCTCAGCTTTTGAGGGCTGGGATTACAGGCGCCTGCCACAACACTCGGCTTTTTTTTTTTTGGTTGTAGTTGTCATTGTTGTTTGGCAGGCCCATTTTCAAAGGTGAACTAATTATATGAGATGCTATCATAGCTATCTGACGTGAAAATTACATTCTATTCTTAATTTCTTGCCTGGTTATTATAAAAAAAAACACTTTTAAAAAATATAAAAAACTTGGAAAAAAGACACTATAAAATCTATCATCTAACCTCCTTTAAGATTACGTCTGTTGATATGTTTATACATTATTTCTAGAATCTGCTTATTTTTATAGTTTAAATAATACCTCAAGCACAGTTCTACATACAGTTTTTTCGCACTTTAACACTGTATCAGACCATCTGTCCACATTTAAAACCGTTCTCTAATAGTTTAATTTTCACTGGTGGCAGAGAGTGGACATTGGACACGCTGATTATTTCTGCTGGAAAATAAGATTGTCTCTCTTTTTTTGGGCACTAAACAATTCTGCATATAATTCCCTGTCAATATTTATTTCTTTAGGAAACATAATAATGAAAAACAAAAGTCAAATGGCATGGACAATAAGTCCTTGGTTCACATTACACAGCAGGGTGACTATAGGAAATAACAAAGTAACCAGATGAGAAGATTTTTGAATGCTAACACAATAATTAATTAATAAAAAAATAAATAAATAAATAAATAAATAAATGTTTAAAGTGATGGTTTGGTAATTACCCAGATTTGATCACTATACAATGTATACATATACTGAAACATTACACTGTTCCCCATGAATATGTACAATTATGTGCCAATTATAAATTAAAATTTAAATAATTAAAATTAATAACTTTTAAAACACAAAAAAATGAAAACACACAAGATAGCAGTAACTGCTACTAGGACCTGTACCATTATGTAATAGTAGCTATTACTTGTTTCTTTTTTTTTTTTTTTTTTTTTTTTTTTTGCAGTTTTTGGCTGGGGCTGGGTTTGAACCCACCACCTCCAGCATATGGGCTGGCACCCTACTCCTTTATTTCTTTTCTTATTTTTTGAGACAGAGTCTCAAACTGTCACCCTAGATAGAGTGCCGTGGCATCATAGCTCACTGCAACCTCAAACTCTTGGTCTTAAGAGATTCTCTTGCCTCAGCCTCCCAAGTAGCCGGGACTACAGATATCCACCGTAACACCGACTTTTTTTTTTGGTTGTAGTTGTCATTGTTGTTTGGCAGGCCCGGGCTGGATTTGAACCCACCAGCTCTGGTATATGTGGCTGGCACCCTAGCCACTGAGCTACAGAAGCTGAGCCTGTTACTTGTTTCTTAATGTTTAAATTTTTCAAGTCTTTTGTGTAATTCATGGATTATCAAGGTTAGAATTCTTTTAAATAACTATTCAAAGGCCTCCACTGCAACCCTTCAAACTTAATGTTCATAGTGGTACTAAATAGTAAGTCTGCTGCTTAGAACTGATTATGATTAGATTTCTAAAACAGCACAAATGAAAGAACAAACTCTATTGACGTATACCTATAATAAACAACACTCATCACTCATTATTTTAGGTGTATATGAAAGACAATTAAGTTTTCATTTTCATATGAAAGGCAATGAAATAGGTTAATTCCCAAAATTCCAATCAATGTTTTGCTATTTCACATTCTTCTATTTGAAGATGTATCTAAGCCAAAAATTTTTCAGACTGAAAACAGGACAACTCCTGCTCATGAATCATTATTGGTATTACATCATGCTAAACAAAAATATACTTAACCTAGTAACAAAACAAGAACACAGGCTCAGCGCTTGCAGCTCAGCGGCTAAGGCACCAGCCACATACACCGGAGGTGGCGGCAGTTTGAATCAGGCTGCCAAACAACAGTGACAACGAAACCAAAAGATAGCCAGGCTCTGTGGCAGAATAATAATAGCCTATAGTCCCAGCTACTTGGGAAGCTGAGGCAAGAGAATCGCTTAAGCCTAAAAGTTTGAGGTTGCTGTGAGCTGTGATGCCATGGCACTCTTACCCAAGGTGACAGCTTAAGCCTCTTCTCCTCCAGTGTAAAATATAAACATTCACTGTGCCCAAAATCAATAGTTTAATTTGTATACAAAACAGATGTGGTAAGAATTTAATATTCTCATTTCTCTTTAAAACCAAATTCACAGCTTTCAAAGGGAATAGGTTTTGTTTTTATATCATTGTAGTTCTCTTAACATTACTTCAAAACATCCTCAAAACCTAAATCTGATTCCTATTTATGTACAGTATATTCATTTACATCTACATAGCAAATCAGTGTTCAAAAATCATCAAATAGCACTTCTCTCCTTAGAAGTAGAATTAGAAAAGAAATTAGAAAAAAAGTTTACATTTCCATTATACAATTAGACATTGTGATACCTTGCAATACAAAGTTGTTTTCAGAATTTTATTAGTGATATTTAATTATAAGAAATGACACAGTTAAAAAAAATCATTTAATTGTGTAACACAAGTAGCCCTTCCAAAGAATTAAAGAATTTTTTTAAGCAAAGAACTAACCAGAGGGAACTATGAGAATGAATAGGGGATAAAGGTGGTTTGAGAATCCTAAAATGATATTTAGTTTTCTGTTATCAGATTCCAAAATGTATCCTTGATCTTCTTATCAATAAATACTCTATCAATTAATCAATCATTCAATCAATAAAGGATCAACTAAGCTAATATCTTACCTTGACTGAATAGCAAGATAAATTGTACGACGAAATGAGACCAGATTAATTTCTGTTTTGTCATGAATGGTCACTTTTTGCCCTGAAAGAAATTCAACATAAAAAAATTGCAAAACTGCAAAAATAAACGTGAAGAACTTAAAATGTATCTCTTTTTATTATTTTCTTTAATAAATATACTTAGAATTTCTCAAACTTAGTAGTACAGGTAGCTCCCAGGTTACAAACAAGAGAGTTCTGTAGGTTTATTCTTAAGTTGAATTTGTTATGTAATTTGGAACAGGTATATTTACCTATTACCTGTAACAGTCTCCATTTGTAAATGCTAGTTGTAAGTTGGATGTTTGTAACTTGCAGACTGTACTCTTTTCTATTAGTATTATAGTACAAAATCAGTTATTAGTAATATAATTAGTATTTATAGAATTCAAAGCAATTATTTCAAATCTTTTGCCTTATTGTAACATTAGCTATAAGTCAAAAAAGCTATTTTTGTTTCTATGTCTCATGCTCATTCACACATTGTAATAGGCCAGGCTCATGTTGCTGTTTGGTAAAATACTATTTTTAGAGTTATAAACCATATCTTGATAATTTGGGAGAAGTATAATTTATGAAGAGAAATTCAGTTTCAGAAAACACTGGATCATCATGACAGGTAAAATGGATCCAATATATAATAAATACATGTATTTGCCAAAATGTTCTCTTATTTAAAACAGGAAAACTTTCCTTATAAATTTATATTTATACATAAATATAAATAGTTTTATTTGAACAGTTATTTTCACATAAAACAAAGAAATTCTGAAGTAAAATATAGTACATGGATAGTTGAAAGATGATTTCAATAAAGAAAACATTAGAAAAAAATCTTAAGTTGATTTTTTTACAAAATGTTATAACAGAACAATTATAAGATAGAACTAAAACACATTACACCCTAAAAGGGAAAGCTAACTTTTAATATTTTGAAATATATAATACACGCAGTAATTAATGACCAGTTTATGCATTTTGATATTTTAGTGTTCTGTGAAATAATGTAATCAAGGCTGAAAGAGAGAGCGCGCATCAGCATGTCTGCTTCTGCAAATATAGATTTTAGCTTCCCCCACCCTATTTTGCCAAATGAACGGCAAATATCCACCACAGTTTCAACTATAATCAAAACCATAATATGCCTTTGACACATTGAGAACAGAGGTTCTCAATCTTGGCAATCCTGGCATATCAACCTGGATCCTATTTATTGTTCAGTACAGAGTCCTGTCACCTGTAGGACGTTTAACAGCATCCTTCATCTTCACCCGCTAAATGCTGAGCCACATGCCTCCAAGTCCCCTCGCAGAAGGAGAACTACTGTTTTATAAGGTTACTTTAGAATTAGTATAATTTTAGGGTATTTTACAATATTATTTGAATAAACTGCACTTTCACCTTCTTCATCTTCTTCTCCTTCTTCCTCCTCCTCTTCTTCTTCTTCCTCACTACTTCCAGCATCTTGGTCTGTGTTTGAATCACTGTCTCCTTCATCAAGAATTTCTGTAAAAACAAGGTGAAGGAAAAAAAATAATTAAACAATAAGTGATATCCATGTATCCCATTCTCAGTTCTCTGAAATCCATTTATGGTGTTAATAGTTTACAAGTCAACAAGGATGATCATATAAGCCTTTTGTTGTTAACTAAGTGGACAGAGAGCATTTCTCTTACTAGAGAGAGCTGTATGTCATTTTTTTGCCAGATAAAAATGGGCATGAAACAGAGAGGAGATGAGAAAAGCAGAGAAAAAAATGGATGAAGGTTTTCCAAAAGAGCAAGAACACTGGAAAAATACTGGAAACTGCATATGGGAATGAAAAATACTATTCCATCATCAGAAATAAGACAGTCTATTATAGAAAGTCAAGATCATATAATGAAAACAGGAATTTAGAGTATATATTTGGAAAGACAAAGAGAGGAAATAATTACATGATTTAGTGTTCACTTTAAATAAATAATGAGATTTTCATTAAAATGGATACCTTGAATATTACAATCAGTCCAAAGACTTCTTATGTGTAAAACAGAAATACAAGTTTAAAAGCTTTTAAGAAAACTGGTAAGACAGGACCTTTATTGGACTGCTTCTTAAAATACAACTAAACTTAAATGAAAATAGCAATACACATAGTCTCTTGAGACTACATAAGACCAGTCACTATGTTAACAGTAAACATATGGACAAAAACTAAAATTATATTTTGCTTAATAGTGTTCTGTTAGCTTTATAAAGATTTTACAAACCTGGCTAATTCTTCACTTTTGCATTTCTACTATAATGACAGTGCTTTTGGGGGCCAACTCATTTTTAGAAAAATTTTATAATCTTTACACTTAACTAAAGAGAATTAATTAGAAGACACATACTTATTGCTGGCAGAGAACTTCATACTATGAGGAATAAATCATTTCATAAGAATGTACAATTGTCCCTCAGCCCTCATCTGACATATACATCTCAAGAATATTCCTGACAAATGTGAATTCAAGAAATAACATGAAAAATCTAGTTTATTATTATGCAATACGGCTTAGACTTTTAAAAGAAGTAATTATTTAGTATTCAATAGTAGCAAGACAGGCACTCCTGCTGTTTTCCCAAATGCTGTAATACTTAAAATACAAGTATACCTGGGTCACTCTAAGGTGCTAATTACTAAAGCTGTGCCTATTTCATGCTGTGGCCATTTTTTATGACAGCTCTAGAAGTGCATCTTACAAAAGAATGATGGTCAAATGACTTATCATTTACATCATGCTCTTCTCATCTCTCCACTTTAAAATGTACGTATCAGAATCACTTAGGCAATTACAATTGGATTTCATTAACTGAATAAAGCACTGGTTTCAAAGAATGGTCTATGAGTCCCTGGGGATCACTGAGCCTTGTCAGGTGGTCTACGAGGTCAGAATTACTTTTATAATAATACTAAGACGTTATCTGCCTTTTCACTGTGCTGACTTCTATGATAATAGTTCAAATGCAACGGGGGTTAACACGGTTAACACTGTTGTCACCTAAGCACCAATCAAATCACCAAACTGCACTAGTAGTCAGTGCATTTACTGCCATGCTCTTGCAAAAGGAAAAAAAGCCAGCTGCACCTAAGAAATGTGAAAAAATAAAATATTAATTTCATTGAATCTCATCCGTTGAGTACAGGCCTTTATCTTAATTTGAGTGACAAAATATGCAATTCATATATACAGTACTTCTGTTGAAGAGGTATATACAAAGGTCATGGTTTTCTCAATGAAAAGCACTTGGGTGATTATTTAAATTTCAAAATGAATTAGCTACTTTATTATTATTTTTAAATAACTGGCCCACAAACTATAGTTATTAGGAATTTGGCAAACATTTACTCAAATGTAAACAAGAGTTGTCAAGAGAAAATTCAAATTTTGAGAAACCTGCATCCACCCCTTTGAGCTTGACAGCTTGTTGATACACAGAATTTTCAGATAAGACAATTGGTAATTATCAATAAATGTCATTTCTTGATAGTGTATCATGTGTTAATTTGATTCTGATAATGTTAATATGTTAACATTTAAAAGAAGTTCATAACTCATTGAATCAGTATTCTCCAAATGACTAATGAAATATTACAAAATCACAAATAGGTAAAAGATCTAAGTGACAAGCAATGGATTTTAATGTAACAGAGTATGAAAATTCATTGATATTGTTCCAGATTTCACACTACAATTAATCTTTAGGAAACTACTAGGTGTTAAATATTGGTATAGTATCAATGAAAAATACAATTATCTGACACAGCATTAAAATACTCTTCCCTTTTCTAATTACATTATGTATCTAAAACCTAGATTTCCTCACATATTTCAATCAAAGTAAGTTACTATAACAGATTTACTGTAGAAAAAGACATGAGAATACAGCTGTTTCCTATTAGGCCAAACATAAAACTTACGCCATTTTTCTCACTAATTTTCTTTGTAAGATTATTATTTTTCATAAAAAATATACAATTTATGTTAACATACACTAAGTTTACCATAATTTTGAAATGATTTAATAAATGTTGTTTTATGTTCTGTTTTCATTTCTATTATAGTAAATGTAAATAGATGTGACCCTCATAAATGGAAGCTCTTGGGAGTCCTCAGTAATTTTCAATAGGGTAAAAGTTTCTGGAGACTGAAGAAGTTGAGAACTGCTGTAATAAAGGTAGTGCTCCCTTCCATGTATTAGACAATTGTCTAGACTCTAATGAAATGAATAAGAATTCCCAAATTTAAAAAAGAAAAAAATCACTTACTAGGGGTAACAAGATTTCATAAAAACTATTTGGCATCTTTTAGGGAAACTAGAAAAAAAAGGTTCATAAGAAAAGAAGGCAAAAATGGGTCTGAGGAGTTCTCTGTATTATGAAACTAAATTATAACAGAAAAAGCAATCTGGCCAGTTGCAGTGTAAACCTCTTAGGAAATTAGCATCTTAGAAGTACCAGATTTTTAGGGTAATGTATAGATGGAAGACTTCTACCTTTACCTTCTCCTTCTAAGCATGACTGAAACATAGAATATAGGAAAAGGCAGAACGCTAGGCCTCTGCTTTCTCCTCCCAGGAGTTTCCAGAGCAGTAAATACTTCTCAGGAAAAATCACAACTCAAGGGAAATAAACTCATAAAACCATTAAGTTTGCCTGAATACTAGCTTTAAGGAAAAACAACGATAATGTGAAAATTACAAAACGATAATGTGAAAATTACAATAGTAACAGCCATCATTGCCTGTGGCAAACAAAGCACTGGATTTTACTTCTTCCTCCATTGAAAAGTTAATATTTACTATTGCATCAAATAAGTACCTTTTACAGTTAACTAGTAATGTCAAAGGCAAAATAAAATCCAAACTCTGGTGAAAGTTAGTACTTACACTACTGATGTATAAGTGATAATAATTAATTATCAATTTATCAGGCACCAATACTGTGAATCTTATCAGAAGGATGTCTACCTGACCTAAAGAAAAATTAAAGTATAGCATCTTAAAATAAATTATACCACCTAATCAATTATTAAACTGGGTAGCATATACTGTGTGTGGTAGAGAAGTTAAACAAAGGCTACTAGTAATCTGTGAAGATTTTTTAAGAGGGATGAGACTTATGGATTGCATACTTTAAACAGAGGGAAAGAGAGGTATGAAGAGGTAAATAATTTAGAATGAAGCAATACCATGGCCAAGTATTAGGAAAAAAATAATTCATGGGAAAACAGTGAAGAGAACGACATCAGAAGAGCAGAGATTTCACTGGGTGGGGATCGGTGATATATAAATATTTCTCTTTCACCAGAATTATGTAACTACCTAAATTGTTCCTACTTTTCCAAAATAAATTATTTTATAAAATTTTACATACCCTTCTTAATAGTTTTGTACTTCTCTTCATTCTCCATAAAATTAGGATCCATCTTGAAAACATCTTAAAAAAAATTAAAAGTAAAAAGTGTTTATTTTCCATGTTTACATTTGTTGGTGCCCCTCTTCCTGTCCCCCAATCCACCCCAACTTACTAAGAACATCTTCTGGATTGTAGTCATCCTCCAAAGGGAGCATGTGGGTGAACTGATCATCTTCCTCCACTAAATCAAGTCCATCTAGGATAATGGGGTGGTCCTTAAATCCATCCTTCCGTACCGCGAACATTACTTCAATCATATATTGAACTCTTTTATCAATTTCAGACTCATGCAGAATGTTTCGAAGACGTTCAAAGATAGCTAAAGTTAATAAGAAAGTCAATAACATAAGCAATAAATATTATAATACTCAAAAAAGGTTCAACATCAACGCAAGAATATACCCTTACCATTGATTCCTCTTGGTGACACTTGTGTTAATTTGAGGCCACATTCCTTGAGAAAACCAATAGCTACTTCAACACTATCATCTGTTGGTCTTTCCAGGAGCAAAGTGAGCATCTCTAAGCATAAAACTTCATGTGCCTTAAAGAGAATGTAGACATATGGGAGAGAAAAAACGCTTTCACATACATTAATATACTGTTGAAAATAATTTCCAAAAATTAGTAAATCTGTTTGTAATAATTATATTGTACATATAAATGGCAAAGTTTTATACTGATATTCAAAATATGGCACACAATTTATCTATATTTTCATTATACATCTGTTAAGAATTTTTAGATGATTATTCTATAAATCTGAATTTACTGATTATTCAGTAAATCATAATTTACTATGCTGAATACAACTATTTGAATTATCTCCAGAAGAGATTTTTTTCAGAAGAAATAGTTTTCTTAGACATTTTCTACAGCAAATGTCATCAACTCAAAATGTAAGTTAAAAAATCATATGCTAATTTTTAATAATTATTTTCATAATCCCTATATGAGGAATAGCAATGATTCTGATTCTTTTTATACCTTTCTCCATGACCACAGATATTTATATCCATTCCCCAATTTATTCTGTCAGAGACTCTATTAGCAAATAGTCCTTAATTTTACCACAAAATATTTTAACAGTTTCTGTTACATAGTAAGAGATTTGAATATTTCCTATTTCATCACATTAAATCAAACTATTTGACCTGATTATGTTCAAAAACTAATACTAACAGACAACATCAGGTAGAAAAGGAACACAACTCAACTGAGAAGCTTTGCTATCAGAAGAAAATAAACTAGGAAGAATGTTCAAAACACCAAACACATGCCTTTCTAAAGGCAAACACTTTTTTGAGACTGAGAGGGCAGTCTCAATTTCAACTCAGGAGAATATGCTTTTCACCTAGTGCACAACACCAAAAAAAACATACTGGATTTTTTTTCCATGAGGAGGAGGAGTGCAAACAGTCTTAAATCAGTGATAAGAAAATACTGCCTAGTATCACAGTTGGGAAGATGTAAAATATTTAACATTTTAACTATTTTATAGTAATACTAAAAATTTTTAGGGAACAAGGCTGGCCAGAAAGAATTCAGCCACTGTTAATACTGTTTTTCACTTGGGCAGTGCCTATGGCTCAGTGGTTAGGGCACCAGACCCACATACCAAGGGTGGAAGGTTCAAACCTGGCCCTGGCCAGCTAAAACAGCAGTGACAACTGCAACAAAAAATAGCCGGGCGTCCTGGCGGGCACCTGTAGTCCCAGCTACTTGGGAGGCTAAGGCAAGAGAATCGCCTAAACCCAAGAGTTGCACACTGCTGTGAGTTGTGACGCCATAGCACTCTACCGAGAGCAATAAAGTGAGACTCTGTTTCAAATAAAAAAGAAAATATAGCCGGGCATTGTGGCAGGCACCTGTAGTCCCAGCTACTCAGGAGGCTGAGGCAAGAGAATTGCCTAAGCCCAGGAGCTGGAGGTTGCAGTGAACTGTGTGACACCACGGCACTCTAAGGGCGATAAAGTGACACTCTGTCTCTACAAAAAAAAAGAAAAAAGAAAATACACATCACACATTACATTGCTGGATACTTTCCATATATCCCTCATAACATGCATTCAAAAATAGAAACACGGCGGCCGGGTGCAGTGGCTCATGCCTGTAATGTTAGCACTCTGGGAGGCCGAGGTGGGTAGATTGCCTGAGCTCACAGGTTCGAGACTAGCCTGAGCAAGAGTGGGCCTGAGCAAGAGCGGAGACCTCATCTCTAAAAATAGCCAGGTGTTGTGGCGGGTGCCTATAGTCTCAGCTACTTGGGAGGTTGAGGCAAGAGAATCGCTTAAGCCCCAGAGTTTGAGGTTGCTGTGAGCTGTGATGCCACTGCACTCCTACTGAGGGTAACAGCTTGAGAATCTGTCTCAAAAAACAAAAAAATGGAAACATTTCTCTTTTGTTGTTACAGACGTGCAAAATTAAGTTTCCCTGGTCTTACGTAGCAAGGTATCGTTGTACTAAGGACTACTAATTAGGTTAAAATCTAAAAGATTTCTGAGAATGAACACTGAAAACAATTTCATGGTAAGAATTATAATATTTAGTGTTAGAAAAATAAAATTAAATAGGACTTCAAAATCTTGTTCTTATATATTGATATTAATTTAAAAATGATAATATACACATGAAGGAAATCTTTGAGTATGAATAAGGACAGTTTTACTTTTTAAGGTGAAACAGAAGCTAAATCAAAACCATGAAACAGTGGATGAATACAAATCAAAAGCAAACTGAATAAAACAGTAAGATTATGTGCATTTAAAATAGATGGAAATTATTTAATCCATTGTATTTTATAAACTGATTCTAGTAATACTATAATTATACCTATATAGTTGTAGGAAACAGAGGGTTTTGTAGAAAACCAGACATTTATTAGGTTTTCATGAACACTGGCTTACAGGGAAAGAAACAGAAGAGGTACAAACTTCATTGTTTTATAAAAAAGATTAAATTTTATCCTTTGATGGCATAATTTATATTCAAGTAATTATTTAAGGCAGGTATTAAGTTAGATAAATTTCATAAAATATCTAGAAGTGTTCCAATTCCCCTTTATGCTAAAAAGTACTATTCTTACTTATTTTCATTTTAAAATTAAAATATCTTCAAGATACTTACACTAACCAATATAAACCAAGAACCAGAGAAGTACTGATGTGACATCAAGGCTATAGTCTAATGCCCCTGAATGGGACCAAGTTTTAGAGATAATTACTTACCACATTTTGGTTAATAAGATGTGCCACAAATTTTGAAGCAGTCAGGCAAAGTTGCTAAAAAGCAAAAATGGAGTGAGAGGACATTTAGTCTATAAACTAACAGCAACTTTCATTTATCTGTTAGAATCTACAGTCTACTAACATATTCTTTATTTAAAACATGTAACACACAAGGATAATTTTTGTATTATGAAGTTACAAAGTGAAAATACTACCCATAAAAAATATGCCATTTCTACCTATATAGTTATAATTCTATACTGATAGGCACCACATTTGTGGTTCATGATTAGTGGTCAGGGATATTTACTAGAACAAAAAAGTTCTCATCAAGTCACAGTTTTTAAAACTCATTCCTAGCTCGGCACCTGTGGCTCAACGGGCTAAGGTGCCAGCCACGTACACCTGAGCTGGCGGGTTCAAATCCAGCTCAGACCCGCCAAACAACAATGACGGCTGCAAAAAAAAAAAAATGGCTGGGCATTGTGGCGGGCGCCTGTAGTCCCAGCTACTTGGGAGGCGGAGGCAAGAGACTCGCTTGAGCCCAGGTATTGGAGGTTGCTGTGAGCTGTGATGCCACCGCACTCTATCCAGGGTGACAGCTTGAGGCTCTGTCACAAAAAAAAAAAAAAAAACAACTCATTCCCATGTAGAAATCAATATTGCTCATTCTTTTTTTATTTTGAAACAGAGTCTCACTATATTGCTGTGGGTAGAGTGCCATGGTGTCGCAGCTCACAATACTTGGGCTTAAGCAATTCTCTTGCCTCAGCCTCCAAGTAGCTGGGACTACAGGCACCCACCACAACGCCTGGCTGTTTTTTGCTGCAGTTGTCACTGCTGTTTTGGCTGGTCTGGGCTGGGTTCTAACCTGCCAGCCTGAGTGTTCATGACTGGCATAACCTGCCAGCCTGAGTGTACATGACTGGCACCATAACCACTGTGCGACAGCCACTGAGCCAATATTGCTTATTCTTGTTGACACTGAATTCTGTTCCCATGAGTCAGTCTAAGTACTTACAAACTATTCATATATACCTTATCATTTCTTCGATATCCTTTTCGAAAATTAAGAATTAACCTTCTGAGGATTAATTCCCCAATTTGTGGAAATTTTGAGTTGATAATTGCCACTAATGCTGCATAAACATGGGTGAATATTGGAGATGCACTCTGTGCTTGTAAAATAGATCTGGACAGCAGGCCTCTGTTTAAAAAGGAATTTTTTAAAAAAGAGTCAATAATAACCAACAAATTAATTAGAAGAAAGAAACTTATTTAAAATCCAGTTATATTACTCCTCTGTAAATTACCCTAAAAACTAAATCAGGACTAAATGGAAAGAGTTTATCATATTAATAAATAAAATCTGCATTTCAAAAAATGCAGTTGGACTATCCTTGAACTTGTAATTCCGTAAAACAAATAAGGTCTTACTACAATTTTTCTTTCAATTTTTTTCTCTAAAGAGATTCCTCTTTTTCTAATCTGTTATATCTAATCATGAATTTGAGGCTTTTTAATGCCCATAAAAATAATTTCTTTAACATATCCAAGAAAAGTGAAGGAAAAAAGGCCTACTTCCCAAGTACAAAATTTAAACAACATGAATCTTCTACTATGGGTCAATCATCTATATAAAATTAATTCTGTGATTAGTGATTAACAGGGGTTGTTTACATCTTTTAGGCTAAATACTCTTATGTGAGATAAAGACACAATAAAATCACTGCAAGATTAATGCTAAAACAATAACAGGAAAATAAAAGGTGCCTACTTGTAAGTCATTTTGAAATGGTCATGCATTTGATGTGGAAGAGAAGAGATGCAAAGCAGGATATCTGAAGTTATTTTTAGCAATGGAATGACAAATAATTATTAGATTGCTAAAAGTCAGAAAAAAATGCCTTAATATTTAACAGGTTTAGGTATGACAATTGAATCACTAGAGTAGAAAATGAGAAAAACAAAATCAGTTTGTGAATTATACTACCTTAAGCAATCCATATAACTTCTCTAAGTCTGTTTTTCTAAGTAACATAGAAATACCTCTGCCTGCCTCTGAGGATAATGGCTATCTCTTGGTCAACTTTCTATATCTTTGCACTTAAGTTTATATCCCCAATTTTTAAAAAATGGATCAAGGTTATGTGAAATAACATGAGAAAACAGGCTTCAAATTGTAAAATAAATAGAATACAGAACATTTCTATTTTCTGACCCTTTTAAATATCAACAATAAATTAAAACCATATACAATATGGTGATTCCTTCTTGCTTTTCTAAAATGTATTGCTTATCTTTACCATTTCTCTCACATTCTCACTTTGCCTTCATTAGAAATTAAATTGGAATAAAGGCCATATACAATAAGACCAAAGATAACATCATACTCGAGAGTAGAAAATTAAAAACTTTTCCTTTGAAATCTGAAACAAGAGGATGCCCTTTTTTTTTTGGCCGAGGCTGGGTTTGAACCCACCACCTCCAGCATATGGGGCTGGCGCCCTACTCCCTTGAGCCACAGGCGCCGCCCACCATGCCCATTTGCAAGTGGTCTCAGCAATGTCTCTGTATTTGCCTTCTCGGGAATTCCCCAACTTCCCTTCCCTCTGCATTTTCCAGCTTTTTCCCCTTCTATTAGCAGCTGGCAGACAATCCTATTGCAATCCTTCTCCCATCAGCTGGTAGAAATGAAAGCAGCGTTTCTGCCTCCTATGTTTTTTTCCCCATCTCTTCCCCAGCACCCAGCAGAATGCCTGCTTCTTGCCAGAAGTTCTAACCAGAGTAATTAGGCAAGAGAAAGAAGCAGCAAGTCTGTTTATATTAGACATAATCTTATATAGAGAAACTCGAGTCCAACATAAAACTGTTAGAACTAATAAGCAAATTCAGTAAAGTTGCAGGATACAAAATCAACATAAAAAAAAATCAGTAGTGTTTCTATATACTGACAATAAACTATCTAAAAAAGAAATCAAGGAAACAATCCATTTACAATAGCTACCAAAAACATACTCAAGAATAATTTTAACTGTAGAGGTGAAAGACCTGTATACTAAATACTATAAATTGTTGATAAAATAGAAAAAAATCCTAAAATTCATATTGAACCACAAAGACAATGAATAGCCAAAGCAATTTTGAACAAAATTCCAGAGCAAAGCTGGAGAATCATACTATCTGATTTTAAAATCTACTACAAAGCTATAGTAATTACAATGGCATGGTACTGGCAGAAAAACATATATATAGATCTATAAAGAACAAAATAGAGCACCCAGAAATAAATCCATGCACTTAGTCAACAGATTTTTGACAAAGGTGATAGGAACACAAAATAGGGAAACAATAGACTATTCAATAAATAGTACCAGAAAAACTGGGTATCCTAGCAGAAGAATGAAAATCGACCTTAATCTCACACCATATACAAACATCGACTTAAAATGGATTAAACATAAGACCTGAAGCTGTAAAACTACTAGAAGAAAACAAAGGGAAAGCTTTATGACACTGGTTTACTCTAAGCAATAATTTTTTGGATGATTCCTAATGCACCAGCAACAAAAATAAACAGACAAATGGAATTGCGTCAACTAAAAAGTTTCTGCATAGCAAAGGAAACAACACAGTGAAGAGACAAGCTAAAGAATGAGAAAATATTTGGAAACCATACCTGTGATAAGAGATTGATATCTAAAATACGCAAAGAACTCAAACAATAACAGTATGAAAATAACACAATTTAAAAAATGGGCAAAGGAACTGAATAGTCATTTCTCAAAAGATGTACACATGGCCACTGGGTATATGAAAAGATGCCAAATATCACGAACTATCATCAGATAAATGTAAATTAAAGACACAGTTAGAAGGTGGCGCCTGTGTCTCAGAGGAGTAGGGAGCCAGCCCCATATGCCGGAGGTGGCAGGTTCAAACCCAACCCTGGCCAAAAACTGCAAAAAAAAAAAAAAAAAAAGACACAGTTAGATAACATCTCACATCTGTTATCATAAAAGTGAATAACACCGAAGTGTTGCCTAAGATGTCGGGAAAAGCAAGTATATTTGTGCGCGGTTGGTTGAAATATAAATTAATATAGTCATTAAGGAAAACAATATGGAGGTTCCTCAGAAAAGTAAAAATAACTACCATATTATCCAGCAATCTCACTACTCTGTGTGTGTGTGTGTGTGTGTATTCAAAGAAAATGAAATTAGTATGTCAAATAGATACCTGTACTGTTACATTCACTGCAGTAGCCAAGAATGGAATCAAGCTAAGTGTCTGTTGATGGATAAATAGACAAAGAAAATGTGTGCATACATAATGAAACACTTTCTGCCTTAAGAAGGAAATTTGCAACATAGACGAGCCTGAAAGACACTGTGCTAAGTGAAAGAAATCAGACACAGAAAGAAAAATACAACAGAACCTCCATAGCAGACAATCTCTCTACACTGATCACCTCCTTAGAAATCAGACATAGTAAGAAAAATACAGTAGAACCTCCATAACTGATCACCTCCCTACACTGACCACCTCCTTAAATTGACCTAGCTTTCATAGACCAGACATGCACCATATCTACATATCAGTATAGAAGGCCTAGTTCTTTATGTTGACCAGTTAGTTACAGTCCCTTGGGCGGTCAACTTACAGAAAAGTTCTACTGTGCTGCTTCATCTCACTAATACATAGAATATAAAAAAATTAAACTCATAGAAACAGAGCATAAAATGGTGGTTACCAGAGCCTAAGGTGTGGGGGAGTTGAGAAGATGTTGATTAACGCAAACATTTTAGATGGACAGGAAGAATAAATTCTAGAGATCTACAATATAGTATGTTGCCTATAGTTAATAACAATATATTACAAAATAGGAAACTGATAAAAGAGTAGATTTTAACTGTTCTCATCACAAAAACATGATGGGTGTATAAATATGTTGAACAGCTTAATTATCCATTCCAGCATGTATATATGTATCAAAACATCATGTTATATAACACAAATATATATAATATTTACTTGTCAATTAAGAAAAGAAAAAAATTAAATAGTTTGAGGTATTACATTTTAATATTCATTATTCCTCGTGGGTTTAAATTATTGGAGGCAGTAAGTAGACAAATAAAAGTCTGTGCAAAAATCATTATGTGAAATCAAAGGTTTTCAAAAGGAAAAAGTCTAGATAAGCTCTAACAGAGAGATTATTTCTTTGTAGCTTACATTTTTATAAGAACTGTATTCTAAATAAATATTCTCAACTACCCTTAAAATAAAGTGGCACACACACACACACAAAAAAAAACCCCACTGATAATTGCTCATGTAGATATGTTTCTTTGAATAAATTACTTAGGTATACTACATAGAAAGTAGCCAACACTTACCTTCCTCTAACTATATTTTCCTGAAGAAGCTCTTGAATAATAATACTTATATTGGAAATGTTGACTTTGTTGATAAGACCATTGATTGACTTCTTTAGGGCCTCCCAGCTCATTCTCTGGTATGCTAAGCTAAAAAGAATTAATTTCAATAAGTATTAAAACTTTGTCAACAATTATAACAAGAGGATATATAATAAGAATGTAAAACTACATACTGTTTCTTCTTAAATATAGACCACTTCCTTTTAGAAAAACAGTAAGATTATGTAAGGACAAGGATAATGTTTTGTTCTTACGTCAATGCATATTAGTCATTCAATTCACACTTATTTTACATTAAAATGCTTCACTTTAATTGTCTTTAATGGAAATCTTTTAAAATAAATACAACTCAAAAAATTTTTGAATTTTAACATGAAACTCAAATAGAAGCCACAAAAAGGAAATTTTTATTATGTTCTTTCTCATAAACAGGTAACAAAGACAACAAAATTAAATGTTTTAAACCACAAAGAAATGATAATAACTATGGGAAAAAGAAAAGTCTGAATTTTAAAGATTATCTCTATATTTCCATAGTAGTCCTACAGCTGTACCTGCTGATATTATTTTTTCACCTTAGATTTTGGGTCAATTAACAAGAGGTTCCTTGAGATTGAACTGATACCATCTACAGTCTTTTCAAGCTCTATAATTCTATGAAAATTAAACTTCTTTGTGTGGAATCTGATTTTAGGTGAAGGAAGTTTTAACCTCTTCTCTTCCATATACATTTCCATAAGTTTGGTGAAGCCAGTAAATTTCTTGGAATAATATATACATGAAAAGAACAAAAGTTTCATGTAGTATTCTATGTGCTTAACACATTAAATAACAAGAAGTGGTGGTAGGTCTAATAACTACTCTGATTTCCAAGTAGCACAACCGTGAACAATATTATGAGGTATCCACAACAAACAGACTGTTAATACTATGAAATGTTGCCTCCATTTTCAATATGAAAATAATGCTAAATGTTAGATAATAGTAAAAAGAAGGTTCAATTTCTTTCCCATACATGTTCATGGACTGACTAAATGAAACTCTACCCATAGACCCCTTGAAGGTCTGCATGTTAAGAATCCCTGTTCTCATGTATACCAAGGAAGGGTATACACTGATTGGCCAATAGACAGTGAGGATAAAAAACAGACTAACTTGCAGTTAATTTTATTATTTTTTCTAAATTCTCTATAAATCATGTATCTCTTTACTATCTGTACCCAAGACCACTCCACTGTCCCACAACTCCAACCCTTTGTTGTACCACTATCTCTAGAAAAATATCACCAAACAACTAGATTGATCAGTAAGATGCTGCTGTTACATAATTAAAGCCTCTCCTTTTAAACTGATTATAAGACGATATCAAATACAATTATATAATCTAATTAGCAAACCTACAATTCACCTGATTACAGCAAAGACTCCAGACTTCTCTTAGAGAGACCTATGAGGCCTATGAACAGATCTTCGCTGTCTATAAAATAATCTTTTAGGAATCTGCTTAAAATTGCATATATTGCTCACTCTCCCTTGCTCATTTAATTTATAAGCAAGCAAGACTTGGATTAATAAAATTTCTAGTCTTTTACAATTAGGATTGCTTTGGACTGGATTAGAGAAATTGAGTACTTCTCACTAATGCTCCCCCTACTGCCTACCGCCAAGAGCAAAATATCTATATAATCATAAAGTTCCCACTAACTACATAGCTATCTCCAAATTCCTTCTCAACACAAAGTTACAAATAGTACCAGCAAGTGCTAGAATAAGACACATAAAGAGAAACTTAATTTTTAGTTTTGAATTTATGTCACCTACTGCCCCTTTCTAGCTCTTTATATTTTTTGTTTTATTTCAAATATTCATAGTTTCTTGTATATAAATGACATTTCTATTTCTAGCCAATCCTTAAAACAAATTTAGATTTCATTTATATTATATAATGTTCTCAAGCACTTTTTAAGTTGCCTTTGAAACACCCATGAAAAGATGTAGAAACATTCCTCCTGGCTCATCTTGAATCTGTTTTTCTTAAAGTGTAGCTACCTTCTATCCCAATCTTTTTACTGACTAGCAAGCAAATGAGTAACTATTTCAATCTATTTTCCTCGCTATCATCTAAGTTCAGCAGAAGAAATACCTTTAAGGATTTAGCTATACTTTCCTATATAGTTTCTCATCATCTCAATTATTTTAAAAAGAAAAGGGTGTTTTGAATATGACTGTGCACATATGAATTTTGTTTGCCTCAGAGTAGACTGAGACATTATGGTCAAGAAAAGGTAGAAACAAAGAAAACTGCCAACTTATTTTTATAGATTAGTATAGAAGTTGGAAAACTATTCCAGTGAGCCAAATGCAGCCTACTTTCTACAACTGTATACAAACTTTCACTAGAATACAGTCACACTCACTTGTTTACACATTATCTGTGACTATTTTCACATTGCAATGGTGAAGTGAGTAGCATCAACAGAGAAAAAAATGACTCACAACCTAAAATATTTACTATCTGGCCTTTTACAGAAAGTTTGCTGACTTCTGCTTTAATACAACCAAAAAGATCCAGTAAGACCTAAAATTACCAATAGAACTCTTGATTATCTTTAAAAATTGACACTATGAATGGACATTTATACATGAGACAGTGAAAGGAACAATAATTTGAAAATACTAAAAAAAGGGTAAGTAATCTTTTCCTCAAAACCCTTAATTCATTCATGCCAAATAAATAAAAGATTTATGAGCCACTGCAGTGCTCGCTCCTAAGGAGCTTATGGAATATAAAGAAAAGGGGTCTCCAATTTGAGGACTCTTATCATTGTGGACTAAATTCTCAATAGCCAGGGTTAATTAGACAATTGCTAATCTGCTTTTCTATGAGGATACCATTGCCTTATATATTTAGTGATATCAACATGCCTGTTTTTATCTGTAATCTGTTCTTGCATCATCCTGAGCTTTGCAGGGGGAATGTAAGCTCCACCAGTGCGAGTAAGGAGAGGATCCAGCTCATCTTTTTTCTTCTTTGCAGTAGGTTCATCCTGAGCAGAGGAACTCTGGGTTACTGACGGTTCTGGACTTCTTCTCCCAGGAGATGGAGATTTCCGCGACCTTTTCCGATCCGCATTTCTTTCTCTTTCTCTGCGTTTTTCTCTGTCTCTATTTCTATAATATTAATTTTTTTTTTTTTAAAAAGAGTAAAGACAATCAATATAAAATCCATTCTTACAATGAACTATATATCAAGTGAGTGAGATCATGGGTAGGCCCCACAAATTCAGACTAGAAAAATTGGTTTATAATGGGAAGGAAGTGTTTCACAGAGAAAATGTAATTTAATTAGGTCTGGAAGGCTTGATAGGATTTAAGTTGGGGGTAAGTGGGGAAAAAGGGTAGAGAGAGGAGGGTGGCATTTTGCAAGTAATAGAAAAGGTGATTACTGAAAAACTGAGGAAAGGAGTTATGGTCAGAATGAGTAGAACTATCAGAAAACAAAGAGAATCATGCATTTGAAAAGATGAGTTTGAGTTAGAAATTTTAAAAGACAAGCAGATTTTTACACTTAAGACCTTAAGATTTTTTTGGCTCGCCGCCTGTGGCTCAACGGGCTAAGGAACCAGCCATGTACACATGAGCTGGCTGGTTCGAATTCAGCCTGGGCCCGCCAAACAACAATGACGCCTGCAACCTAAAAATGGCGGGGAGTTGTGGTAGGTGCCTGCACTCCCAGCTACTTGGGAGGCGGAAGCAGGAGACTCACTTGAGCCCAGGAATTGGAGGTTGCTGTGAGCTGTGATGCCACAGCACTCTATCCAGGGTGACAGCTTGAGGCTCTGTCTCAAAAAAAAAAAAAAAGAAAGAAAGAAAGAAAAGAAAAAGCATTAATATAATTCATGTATAAACAAACCAAAGAAGAAAAACCATAAGCTTATCTCATTAGATGTACAAAAAAGCACAGGTGACAACACCCAACACTCCTTAACATAAGAAAGGATATCTACCAAAAGCCTAAGGATCAGACTTATTGATGAAAGCTTAGAAGAATTCCTCTTAGAACTGGGAACAAACACAAATGTCTGCTATCACTGCTTCTATCATATACTGTACTGGTCATCCTAGTCCTAGCCAGTGAAAGAACACAATGCAACGGGATAAAAGTTACAAAGTTTGAAAAGAAAGAGAAAAAAGTTGCCATTATTTGGAGATGATAAAACTGTCAATCATTCAGGAGCATGGAATATGGCAGAGTCAGTCACATTCAGATGCTGCCTCTCCCCCCTCCGACCAAAGAGCAAGGGCAGATGAGTGTCAAAAGGGAGAGAGATGAAAAGACATTGCCAATCTCAGATTATCTCTGTGAAAAAGAAAAAGAACAGAAACGTAACATGGTGCTAGGTCCCTGGTAGAAGTCCTCTCCATGAGGGTGGGCGTGAGGACCAGCACCAGGCCTACCTTGGGGCCAGTTGTGGAGAGCGGCTCTTCAACTCATGAAAGGAAGTGGAAAAACAAAAACAAAATGAACAAAACGCTGCTGGTGACTCATTGCCTGGGGCTACAGCTTTATTTAGGGAGGTAGCAGAGAAAGACCAGACTTGGCCACCTGGAGCTGAGACAGGAGCTGACTGGCTCCCAGGAGGAGAGAGTCTGAAAATGAAGAGGGGGAGCTAGGAGGCTGGGGCTGGGGATGGAGTGGGTGGGTGAGTAAAGAGGGTACACTGAACTTTTCATTAAAAATTAAAATTAGGCTCAGTGCCTGTGGCTCAGCGGGCTAAGGAGTCAGCCACATACACCTGAACTGGCGGGTTCAAATCCAGCCCAGGCCCGCCAAACAACAATGACAGCTGCAGCCAAAAAGTGGCCAGGCATTGTGGTGGGCGCCTGTAGTCCCAGCTACTTGGGAGGCAGAGGGAGGAGACTTGCTTGAGCCCAGGAGTTGGAGGTTGTTGTGAGCTGTGATGTCACAGCACTCTAGCCAGGGTGACGGCTTGAGGCTCTGTCTCAAAACAAAATAAAATTAAAAATTAAAATTAAAATGAAACTAATCTAGAAGCCAAAATAGTAGTTACCTTTGAAGTGATAGCGACTAAGAGGGGGAATAAGAGGCAACCTGTAGGAGTCGGTAATGTTTCATTTCTTGATCTGGGTGATGCTTATATTAGTGAATTCACTCTGAAAATTCATTAATCTGTGTAGTAATAATTTGTGAACTTACCTGTATATATGTTATACTTTAGCAAAAAGTTTACTTACAAATAAAGCTGCAAGGGCTCGGTGCCTGTGGCTCAACGGGCTAAGGCGCCAGCCACGTACACCTGAGCTCACGGGTTCAAATCCAGACCGGGCCCGCCAAACAACAATGACGGCTGCAACCAAAAAAAAATGGCAGGGCGTTGTGGCGGGTGCCTGTACTACCTGCTACTTGGGAGGCAGAGGCAAGAGACTTGCTTGAGCCCAGGAATTGGAGGTTGCTGTGAGCTGTGATGCCACAGCACTCTATCCAGGGTGATAATTTAAGGCTCTGTCTCAAAAGGAAAAATAAAAAATAAATAAACCTGCAAGGTGGCGCCTGTGGCTCAGCCGGCCCCATATACTAAGGGTGTCGGGTTCAAACCCGCTCTCAGCCGAACTGCAACAAAAAAATAACCAGGCGTTGTGGCGGGCGCCTATAGTCCCAGCTGCTCGGGAGGCTGAGGCAAGAGAATTGCCTAAGCCCAGGAGTTGGAGGTTGCTGTGAGCTGTGTGACGACATGGCACTCTACCAAGGGGATAAAGTGAGACTCTGTCTCTACAGAAAAAAAAAAAAAAAGAAAAAAGAAATAACCCTGCAACAAAATGCCTAAATATGTAAAAAAAAAAAAAAAAGCGGCACCTGTGACTCAAGGAGTAGATAGCGGGTGCAAACCTGGACCTGGCCAAAACTATAAAAAAAAAAAAATCAAGTGGGTACAAAGATAGTTAATAAAACCAGTAAGTGGATCATTAACTCACTTTAGGTGAAATATGCTTTAATAAACCTTTAATGTAGGTTGGGCGTGGTGGCTCACGTCTGTAATCCCAGCACTCTGGGAGGCTGAGGTGGGAGGATTGCCTGGGCTCTTGAGTTTGAGACTAGCCCCAGCAAGAGCAAGAACTCACTTCTAAAAAAATAGCAGGGTGTTGGGGAAGGGGCCCATAGTCCCAGCTACTCCAGAGGCTGAAGCAAGAGAATTGTTTGGCCCAAGAATTTGAGGTTGCAGTGAGCTATGATGCCATAGCACTCAACCAAGTATAACAAAGTGAGACTCTGTCTCAAAAAACAAAAGAAAATCTTTAATATAGATTTTAAAATAAGTATGCTAAGAATATACATGATAAAAATAAAGGCAGCATAAAAATGATAAAATAGGGCTGTGGTGCGAGCGGGAGGTCCGGCTCCCCTCCTCCCCCGTTCGCCACCGCTGTCATTGGGTGGAAGATGGCGCTGGGCGGATGGAAATCCTAATGACAGTCTCCAAATTCGCCTCCATCTGTACCATGGGCGCCAGGGCTTCGGCATTAAAAAGATTGCTCCAGAACAGTTGCCAGTCAATGAGCACTATTTTGGATTAGTCAATAACTTTTTGACAACTACATGCAACAAGATGCTCATGAATTCTTAAATTACCTACTAAATACAATTGCTGATATTTTACAAGAAGAGAAAAAGCAAGAAAAACAAAACGGTCGCTTACCTAATGGCAATATTGATGGTGAAAATAATAACAGCACACCAGACCCAACGTGGGTTCATGAGATTTTTCAGGGAACGTTAACTAATGAAACCAGATGTCTTTACTTGTGAAACTATAAGCAGCAAAGATGAAGATTTTTTAGACCTTTCTGTTGACGGGGAACAAAACACATCAATTACTCACTGTTTAAGGGGTCTTAGCAACACAGAAACTCTATGCAGTGAATACAAATACTACTGTGAAGAGTGTCAGCATACAGGAAGCACACAAACGGATGAAAGTTAAAAAACTGCCCATGAGTCTAGCTCTACACCTAAAGAGATCTGAATATATGGATCAGTTTCATCGATATACAAAACTTTCTTATCGGGTAGTTTTTCCTATAGAACTTCGTCTATTTAACACTTCAGGCAATGCAAGCAATCCAGACAGAATGTACGACCTTGTTGCTGTTGTGGTTCACTGTGGAAGTGGTCCCAACCGAGGTCATTATATTGCAATAGTTAAGAGTCATGATTTTTGTTTGTTGTTTGATGACGACATTGTAGAAAAAATAGATGCACAAGCTATTGAAGATGGGTTGACATCAGATATCTCAAAGATCTCTGAGTCTGGTTACATCCTTTTCTATCAGTCTCGGGATTGAGGGGGAATCATGGTGAAGAGATACTTTCTGCCTCATTTCTTCTCTGGTTATTTTGGAAAGGATCAAGCACTGTTTTTTCAAGAAAAGAGAAATGCAGG
>CAUYON010050866.1:0-87620 GCA_963573935.1 Arctocebus calabarensis | reverse complement strand
GTGCAATCATAGGGCACAATGTGCTTCATATACAATCAGAAATATTTTGATCATACTGTTACAGATAGCCTTCATGGCATTTTCTTGATCACTATATAAGGACATTGATACTATACATTTGATAAGTTTCACCAGTACCCTGTTAGATGCACCACCCATCCCCTCCCTCCACCCATCCTCCCCCCTCCCCTCCCCTCCCTTTCCCTTTTCCCTGTATTCTATAATCCTATATTTCTTGGAGAGATTGTTCATTCTTCTTGATTCTTTATTCTTTATTCCTCACTGACTGGGTTAATTTAAAAGACTTCAAGCTCTGAAATTCCATATCTGACATTTAAACAATTTCTTTTTGGTGGGGTCCAATGCTGGAAAGCTAGTGGGATCACTGGGGGTGTCAAAACAGCCTGGTTTTTTTTTTCCTGTCATAATTCTAAGACCTTTACTTGTCTTGCAATATGAGACAAGAGAAAAGGCTCTCTTAGGCTGTGCATTAATAGTTTTTGTTTAAAGTACTATCAATGTGGCACTTTAGTAATGTTTGGCTAAAATGAGCTTTCTGTGTCATATGTTTTGTTTAAGCTATAATTATTTTTTAATGCCTATGAACATTTAAAACCTGGATAATAGACTTGTGCTTGAGTTTTGGCAAATGCTTCTTTGTAATGTGAAGTCTTCTATTAGGGAAAGCATATTTGAAATGTTCTGGGAATAATTTGGAGCCATGGTGTCAAATCAGGTATAAATCAGTGTGTTATTCATAAGCTACTGATGAAATTACATCTACTCATCCTTAAAGGGAGTAGCCCTTCATGGTTGCACTTCTATCTAATTGTATAGATTTTTCTTAAGTACATTTGCTGCTCTCACATTCATATTAACTGATTCTAATATGATTTGTGCTGGGCTCGGACTCAAGTTATTTGAGTTTATCCAAATTATGGGCACATCAGTAGATGTAAAGTCTGAGATCTCCCAGAAAAACCAGTCTCTATAGACAGGTAAACAGAGTTTAGGTGTGGCTGCCTTTTGATGGGAGGTCTTTTCACCAAGACTATATCTAGAGAATGGCAGAGGATGGAAACTTAAAGAAACTAGAATATAACTGTGGTATGACCCCTAAGTTAAGGTTTTAAAAGTTTCCAGGCTATCTACAGTATAAGAAAACTTCACTAATACTCAGTAATCATATCCTTTATTAGCTGGTTTTTCTACTCAAGATGTAAATCATAAATAAGTGTTGGTTTGCAGGAGAATTTTGGAATATAGGTACTTGATTATCTTCTATTGTTTTCCTCTTCTTATTGAATTAGCATGTGCCTTCAGAGACTTCCGCTCAACCAAACTAGACTAAACAAACAAAACCCAAGCAGAAATACAAGGCAATAAGCTTCCAAGTAATTTTGAGCATTCTACATTTATTCTGTAAGTCGTAAGCTTGTCATAGCTTGTTACACAGAATGAAGAAACAAATTGCTCTAACCACTCCCTACTCAAATATTAAGAGATATAATTGAACTTGATGCAGACTCAATTAGGTTTGAGATATGTCTGCTATTTCAATAAAAACTATTTTACAAAAGTTCCATGAGATTCATATCCTTATTTCTTTGCTCACCTTATGTTAAAATACGTTCTCCTTTGGTAAAGGCAGGAAGCATTAGCAAAATTTGTTAGGCAAAACAACAGTGGACATTCAGTAGCAAATAGGTGTTTGAACTGAAGAGAAAATGAAAGTTAAAAAAAAAGGTCAGGCTAATCTGATCTGGATATTTCAGGTGGTGTGAAGAGTTAGGAAATTGCTCTTCAATGATTCTTTTTACCATCATGCATATTTGTAAATATTGCCTGTAATTATCTAGAAAATCAAACAGCCAGCCTGTCATTGCCTGTCCCTTCCCAGCTTCATTCTTTTATCCTTGTCAAGTTTCATCAGATTGGCCAGTTTAAAGCAACAAACTGTGGCCATGTTTTATAACTTATATATTTGTTTAGATTTGCTTAAATATTTATGTCCACATTATATAAGTTTACATGCCTTTAAATTCTTTAGTTAACTAGCATTTCTTTTGCATTAATAAATGTTTATTATTTTTAATTTATTATGTAATGATTCATTCTGTTAGAGAAAACTTCAGTAATCTATCCTTAGGAAATATTACTAGTTATAAGGTAATGCTTAAAAATAATTTTAAAGAGGTCTGGGTGATTTGCATTATTTTTAATCTTGGGGAGTACATTTGCAGCCTTTATTTAATGTGTAGTTCTTTCATGTAATAAAATATCTTAGACTTCACTATATTTCTTCTTTCATTAGTCATGCTATTGATTGCTTTGATTCCCATTTTGATTCCAATCCTGATTCCAGGATTATTCAGCAGCAAGCTGCTTAATTTCCATATGTTGTGTAGTTTTGAGTATTTCTCTTGGAATTTCTAGTTTTACACAACCATGATCTGAAAAGATACATGGCATGATTTAGATTTCCCTAGATTTGCTGAGGCTTGTTTTGTGGTGTGGCTTCTAATCTGTGAGGAGGATGGGTACTCTTACATGCTTCCACCACCAGCAAAAGACCCAGGTGGAGTGAAGCCCCACAACCACCTCCCGCAACTCAACCTTTCAGCACCAGCCTGGAGACCCAACATACCACTCTGCACAAATATTCCCCAGCACCTACTTGGACTGTGACAACTCCAAGGGAATGGTGAGATTCAGGAGAGCAGCAGTGTTACAGGTTCACGATACATGTGCCCCTCTCCTGCCTGGTCAGCCTTCCAGATCATAACTCAGTCATGCTATCTAGGGAACTTTCCTTCTCCTCAGTGAGCAACAGAGTTCCCAGCAGAGGTTTACCCTGAAGCTATCTGTCTTGAGCTGAGAGAAAACATTCCAGATGAAAGGGAGCCAGCATGAGAACTCTGTTAACATTTAAAAAAAATTGAAATAGGTTGAGGATGTCCAGAAAGTGAGGCAGCAACTCTGAATTCAACTCTTTTCATTTGAGATCTCTTAAGGAAATATCTGGCATTCTTTTATATACTTCAACTACATTCTTAGCAAAACATCTCAGTTTAAAATCCGCTAAGATAAATGAAAAGTAACTCAATATATTTTGCTCATAAATTAAGCTGACACATCATGGTGAGAAGAAAATTAGTTTAAAAATTAGAATCATGCTTATTAATGATTTTTGGCAAGCTAGAAACTTAGATCATTATTACGTAACAGAGCTAAACGTTACTTTTAAGAGATAATACAACTTCTATGTCCACAATGAAGAAATTTGGCTTATCCTTTTTTAAAAAAACTATTTTTTTAACCCTTGCATGTATAGTTGAAGCTTAGAGAATCTAGAGAATGTAAAGGTCTTATTAATAAAGAAGCAGAGACCCAAAGAGGTAAGTGACTTGACCAACCTGCTGATCACTCAGCCAGGCAAGAAAAAAGGACGTTCTCTAAAGTCCCAGTTCGTCTCTGGGCTTGACTTGTTTTCAGTTTCTCCTCTTTGTGTGATGGCTAAACTTTGCTTAAAACACATATGGTTCAACAGTACAAAATACTTATTATTTGCTTTTGTTCTAAGGAAATAGCTAAGATGAGCTCTTTACCCTGAGAGAGCCCAAGTTAGTAAGAAATAGCCCAAAGAGAAAATGCCTGCAGGAAAAACAGCAAATCCTATGATTAGCTCATGAAAGACTACTCCAGGCAGGGCGATGCCTGCACAGACATGCAATGTCCACTGTTTAGAAAATAAGAATCAAATCTACCGAATTCACAAGAGCAGACAAGACCTCCAACTACTCTTTTAAAAAACAACAAAAAGGGGTTAAAAAGTTGCTGCAGTGTTTAGCTACTGGTGGTTAACTCTCAGATAAAATAGGGCCCATAATATGAAAAAGTTTTGGAAACTTCTAAGAGGTAAGAAAAAGTTAATGATAAAAAGTTGTATTTTGAGTGCAGCGCCTATGGCTCAAAGGAGTAGGTCACTAGACGCACATGCTGGAGGTGGCAGGTTCAAACCTAGCCCCAGCCAAAAAAACTGCAAAGAAAAAAAAGTTGTATATTACTATATATATAAGGATCTGTGCACACCCAGGAAATGCAGATTAGTGTATGCATTTAACTTGCTAAAGACCATATGGAGCCCTTCACTATCTGTTCACTACCTTCAAATCCTCCTTTGTTTCCTATGGTATTCTCACCCCTGTGGTGCCAGCTAAACCATGCAGTGAAGATGCCAGGCTCACATTTCATTTACCCTAAATAATTTGTTAATCTTTCTAATAGTTTTTTCTCTCATTAGCCTTATTGCAAACTGCTGATCCTCAAATATTTAAACTAAACTTTGTAGGCTCTTCTCAGGCAGAATATGATCACCCCTTTTGCCATGCTTCTTGGAGTCCCAAAATTCATCTCATGCTGGTGACAGGTTTACTGTCTTCATTACTCACTTTTAAGTCCTTTAGGGGAAAAGCCTGTGCCTTATTCTTCCTAGCAATGGATCTTACACAGTAATTGTATTCAAAACATGTTCACTCAAAACAGTACTGTTGAGGGTATGGCAGAATGAATGCTCTCATACAATGACAAAGGGGAATTGGTACAATCTTTGCAGAAATTATTTAGCAATACATCCATGGGGTCTTTCCTAAGACTTATTTATTTTTCCCCTTTTGGTAACATTTTGGTAACAGTTGAGATTATTTATTTATTTATTTTGCAGTTTTTGGCCAGGGCTGGGTTTGAACCCACCACCTCTGGTATGTGGGGCCAGCGCCCTACTCCTTGAGGCACAGGTGACACCACAGTTGAGATTTTTAAAAGGAAAATGTTTTGAATTCTACTGAGCTACAATACAGAATGTTAAATACTATATGTAAGTGTTGTCTCATAAATAAATAAGATTGAAACATAATTAAAGGATCAATGTCTTGCTGGTAGTGGGAACAATCTATTATAAAATGAATAGGTAGTGTTTGAATTATAAAGCAATATAGCACTATATTTAAATGATGTTTAGAAAATAAAGCTTACTTCATTTGAGCTCAGTGTGATTGAAGATGGCAGTTGGTAGTGGGGATCAAGTTGATGGGGAAGAACAGCATCACAAAAAATTGGCTGGGTTCTCCCACTGATCTGTTTCCTCCTTATGTCTTTAACTGGTTCCTTGGCTGAGATTAGACTCTGAGGTACTTAGTAATCTCTAGGCATCAGTTGTAATTCCCTAGTTTATTTAAACTTTTTTGAAATATAAATTTTAATTTGAAATAGGTTTATCACACAAATGCTCCAAAATTTAAAAAATAGACATATTCCTCAAAATATTAACAAAGTTTATATCTGGGTACAGAAGTTTTGGAAGATATGGAAAAGTTTAGAGAAAATAGCAATTACTTCTAATCTGATTTTCTAGAATTTCTGCAATAACTTTATTAGTTTTATCATGGGAAAATAGGTATTTCAGGCTCGGTGCCCATAGTTCAGTGGTTAGGGTGCTGGCCACAGACACTGGGGCTGTTGGGTTTGATCCTGGGCCAGCTAATCAACAATAACAACTATAACAAAAAAATAGCCAGGCATGTGGCAGGTGCCTTTAGTCCCAGATAGTTGGGAGGCTGAGAGAAGAGAATTGCTTAAGCCCAAGAGTATGAGTTTGCTGTGAGCTGTGAAACCACTGCACTCTACTGACATAGTGAGACTCTGTCTCAAAAGAAAAAAAGAAAAAATAGGTATTTCAAAGTGTATTTAGATATTTTTGTATATTTTTTCCTGTTCATATTCTTTCATTACCACACGTTATTAGTCTAATCTTTTATAATTTTGACATTTAAGATGGTTTTACAATTTTTATATGTAATTTTGATGTGTTTTGAAAGAAGAGCCAATGTTTGGATTTCTGAAGGTTGCATATTAATGAACACCAATTAATGAAACAGTATTAACTAATCATAAGGAAATTTATGACTGTGGAATAGAAAAATATTTCCTAAGCAAATTAGTCCAGAGCCCTTATTCTTATCCATCCTTTCCCAAACCTGTTCACCCCTTCATATTTCCTGTGTAGAAGGCGGCATAATCGGCCATTTAGTTGTAGGATGACTTGTGAGTCATAACTGATTCCCCTTCACCTTTACCTCTTGTGCTTACATCCATCAGCAAAGCACAAACATCTCTCACCCGGTTGATGCTGTAGCCTCCTATCTGATCTCCCTGTGCAATCCATCACGCCCAGGGTCATAATCACAGGGCTCTACTTTGGCCCTGCCTCCCTTTCCATTTCATGCTGTTATTCTATCACTGTTCTGATTCAGCTCTACTGAGCTCTGCTTTTTTTTTTTTTTTTTTTTTTTTGGAGACAGAGCCTCAAGCTGTCTCCCTAAATAGAGTGCTGTGGCATCACTGCTCACAAACAACCTTCAATTCCTGGGCTCAAGCAAGTCTCTTGCCTCTGCCTCCCAAGTAGCTGGGACTGCAGGCGCCCGCCACAACACCTGGCCATTTTTTGATTGCAGCCATCATTGTTGTTTGGCAGGTCCAGGCTGGATTCGAACCCGCCAGCTCAGGTGTACGTGGCTGGTGCCTTAGCCCGCTGAGCCACAGGCGCCGAACCGAGCTCTGCATTTTTTGATCAACACATTAACCTTTTTCCTACCACGGTGTATATGTGGCTGTTCCCTCTGTCTGACTGTCTATCTCTTCTCCTAGCTGACTACTTCTCAAGCTGGAAGGCCCACTTCACGGTCCCTTCTTTTTGAAGGGCTAAGCTGCAACCTGTCCCAAAGCAGCCTATGTCTTATACATTTCTTCACTCTGATTATTTCCTCTCTAGCACTTTCACATTCTTTGGTCATCATTGATTAGTTATTTTCTAACATTGTCTGCTAGAACATGAGCTCTCTGGATGCCGGGAGACCTCCCTATCTGTCTGGTTCATCTTGCTGTCACAGCAATGACTGGCAGCAGAGTAGGTGCTCGGTAAATAATTATACACAAAAAGCTTGTATTACATATGAGATTTTAATGGATCTTTACGATCAACTTCAGTGTTGTAAAATGAAAAATGTAAAGAGGAATGTCGTAGTTCTTTTTCTTTAGCTATGGCAATGCATTTGATTCCCCCCGCCCGAGTGCTCATATATATCTAGCACATCTTCCAGCAAACTGGAAATGAGGAGGAGGCAGATATCATGCCCCTTGACAGGTGAGACACTGACATAAAATGACTTGTGCAAATTCATTTGCTGGTAAATGACAGGAGTCACAGAGGCTTTGGTGTCCTTTAAATATAATATCCTTTTGCAAAAGAGAACCCAAGGCTTTCAGAGGTTATACAGCTAGACTCTTGAAAAGAATAGGAACTCACCAAATAATTTTTAAAAAATAAAGTAATAAAAGTAAAATCCAAACTAAGTGCCCTTGAGTTGCCTCTAGGATTCTGTTGTAATGTAGCATATGCACATTTTCTGCAACTGGGGAAATATACATCCATTTTCATAAAAAGTGTGATTCTGTATTCAGAGAATAGGAATTACGTACTCTCACATTTATTAGTTTGTGCATGTGGATTATTTAAGTACCATGGACATCAGTTGTTTGTTTTTGTTCAGAAAAGATTTCAAATATGCCTTTTATATTTTCTAACTAATATGCTTTTGAGCCCTGATTTTGTTTGTTAAATATACAAAGGCATCCATAACATTTGTAATAAATGTTGCATGAGCTTTTTAGTCTCTAGACATCACCTCTTTGACTCTCTGTTGCTATGGGTTTTCATTAGTATTCTACAGAGCCTGGGTTGCCATAGCAAATGTGTGGTTGTAGAAGAGTTACCATGGCAACAGGCCACCATTATGTATTTTTCAGTATCAGCTAGCTAGAGATGATAGTGAATGTGAATGATATTTCTTTAGGAATCTAATCATGAAAAATAAAGCAAACAGAATATTTTAATATCCTAGTTATCTTCAACAGATATTTTAAGTATGATGCTCCTTGCCCTTTATTCAAATAAATTAAATAGAAATGAAAGCTGCTCTAAAAAGCTAGTTTTTAGCAGTCATTTAACTTGGTCTCTGGAGATCCTAAAAATTTAAATTGCCTTAAATGTTTGACATGCACATAAAACTCCCATATCGTAAAGCTCCTTGTCAAATGAGCGGGAGTTTTTGTTTTACCATAAAGTCTCCTTCCCAACCTCGAACAATAGCACCTCAGGTATCTGTGAGAAGACAGAGACATGGGAAACTCAGAAATAAAGGCAGGAAATCACCTGGTGACTCATTGAAAGATATAGCTTTTCAAAAGAAAAAAAAATCAGAGGAACTACTTTCAGTAAAATGGCAAATCCCTAAGTTGAAGAGAAGTTTTAAACATACTATTTGAAAACATTTTGATATATCCAGTCCTTTAGCAATCATTTTGAAATTCCTGACCAATTAGAAATGGTAGGCATAGCATATCAGTCGTCTATAAACGCTTTATTTCTACCTTCATAGAGTGACACATTATATTTCGTCTCAGGGGTAAGCAGAAAAAGCATGATAACAATTTAGCAAATTAGATCCATGTATGTTAGAAATTTAACAAAAAGGTGAGTGAACTTCAAGTTTTGCAATTCTTTTTTTTTTGTTAATTACCAATCCTTCCCCTGAAACAGGATGTTGAGACCCCTTGCTTCATTTTCTTGAAGCCATGTCCTCGGGAAGCTACTCGACAATCTTCTCCTGAAGCTGGGATTTCCCATGGGACATGTAATGATATTTTCTTCTTCAGCAGAGCAGAGGCTAAACACTGAATCATGGGGTCACAATTCAGCACTGTAGAAAATCAAAGCGCATATGAATTGCTCTTGGATGATGGGGTATGTGAGAGAAAAAGAAAAAGCAAACAATGTTTTATCAGGTGCAGCTTGCATAAAGAAGGTATGTTGGGTTTGCTAGAAAACATTTAAAACGCTGATCTTTTAATCCATGATGTTATTATATCAAGTAACCCTTTTCAAAGAATAGCTTCAAATAAAACAGAGTAAATTACACTGAATTCCAACAAATGGGGTGCTCCAACAATGATGTTCACCATAAAAGTTTGACATATGTTCTTTATAATTTTACAGATAAGGGAATTAGTAACATAATGAATATTATCAAGTTAGGATGGGAATATTGAATCTAGGAAAAGAATAAAATCCCTGGCATTTAGTGAATTAAATCTTTATTGTTGAGAATACATTCAAAATATTATTGTTCACATTCCTTTTCTCTGCCACAGGGTATCTTAGAGCTGTGGGTAACAGAGTGCTCAGCTTAAAAGCTTGGACTTTGGAGTTAGACTACACGGCTATGAATCTTGGCTTGATCCATTTACTAGCTCTGTGATCTTGGACTAGTTAACCTCTCTGTGCCTCAGTTTTCTCCTCCATATAATGGAGATAATAACAGTAACTATAGATTGTTGTTCTGAGGATTAAGTAGATTTATATTTGTAAAGTTCTGGGAACTGCTCCTAGTTCACAGAAACTGCTCTTAGGCCCCTGCGGTGGCTCACGCCTGTAACCCTAGCACTCTGGGAGGTCGAAGTGGGTGGATCACCTGAGCTCAGGAGTTTGACACCAGCTGAGCCAGAGTAAGCCCTCATCTCTAAAATAGCCAGGCGTTGTGGCGGGCTCCTGTAGTCCCAGCTACTTGGGAGGCTGAGGCAGGAGAATCGCTTAAGCTGAAGAGTCTGAGGTTGCTGTGAGCTGTGATGTCACAGCAGTCTACTGAGGGTGACATAATGAGACACTGTCTCAAAAAAAAAAAAAAAAGTTCTTTAGGTATATTTTAGCTAAAGGGAAAAAGTAGGTTTTCACTTTACCAGATATAATAGCTGATCAGAGGCTGAACTCTTTACTAGGGATTAATTTGTGTCAAAGAAGTCAGATAAACATTACCATAAATCAGTAGCTTGTTCCCTTTTTTCTCGGATTTAACATTGCAGCAAAAACACTGACGTAATATGAGTATCTTTAATACTGTGTGCTGAGGTTCCATTTGCTAGTAAGCCTACCCAGTAAGGATTCACTAGCCTTTGTCTTTTTTTTTGTAGAGACAGAGTCTCACTTTATCGCCCTGGGTAGAGTGCCGTGGTGTCACACTGCTCACAGCAACCTCCAGCTCCTGGGCTTAAGCGATTCTCTTGCCTCAGCCTCCCTAGTTGCTGGGACTACAGGCGCCCGCCACAGCGCCCAGCTATTATTTTGTTTTGCAGTTCGGCCGAGGCCGGGCTTGAACCCGCCACCTTCGGTATATGGGGCCAGCACCCTACTCGCTGAGCCACAGGAGCCGCCCACTAGCCTTTGTCTTTATGATCTTCATGTCCCGTGTAGATGTGTCTGGCAGCAGAATACAGATGCCATTTTTTAAAATTACAGAAATGATAATGAGGTCAAAGAAAATCCATTATCATGATAAATTTCCCTCTTTACCTGCCTTTGTTTCCCCTTACAGGATTTTGAAGCAATACTTAACAGAAAAATAGAATAGAAAATAACATACAGTTTTTTTCTAGTAATTCCAGTTTGGTTTGATAAATAACTTCTTGCTGTGGTTAAAGTCCTTTAATGGTAATAAGTAGAACATTACATATAAATAAATCGGATATCACTGCTAATCCATAGCTCCAATTCGGACTCGTGTTTCTTGTCTGGTGTGGCCTTGGACTCAACCTTTTCTATTTTTCCTTCTCTTAAACTTTTCTCTGTCTTCAATTTCTTGTTTCTCTCCTTAAATTTGGTAAATCCCAAGGTTCTGTTTTCTTTCGTCCTCCTATCTGTTCGTGGGTTTTAACTTCCCTCGTTTAAGATATCTTCCTTCCTTGGGTATCTTAAAAGCTGTCCTATCCCCTCCTGTGTCTCTCCTTAGTTGGGCCTTAGTGCGGCAACAATATATTTCCACTTGAGTGCTATACTTTAAACCTTGAAATAGACATGTAGCCCCAGACCCCCTTCGTGCCTCGTAACTCTACTAAACTCTACCTGTAAACTCCATTCCCATTGTCTTTTAAAGCCGGTGGCACCTGTTAATCTTTTAAATTCAGTTAGTCAGCTGGCATCTTCTAGGCACCAATGCTCAGTGTTTTGGAAGACCTGTAAATTCAGTATAATTGATGATAGATCTGTCCAGTGCTTTCATACCGGAAGGTTAAACCAACTGGCTGTGAGTAGAATTAGCAAAGTACTTTGAATAGGGAAAAAAACATTGCTTCACTTCAGTAATCACTAAATCAAAATTTAGTTTTTCCGTTAATTATGAGCATAGATAAGAAACCATAGGAGTATGTTCTGTGACTTTGTCATCAATAATAATTAGGAACATTTTCATCTTTCATTGCAGTTGCTGGAGATACATCAAAACATCATTTATGGTCACAACTACTTAAAAATTATGGCTGTTATTAGACCTACCACTTGACTGTACAATTTAATGCATTATTAAAGAATCACATATAGTATCATAGATTTTTTTTTTTATTGTTCAGGATTCATTGAGGGTACAGAGAACCAGGTTACACTGGTTGCATTTGTTAGGTAAAGTCCCTTTTATAATTGTGTCCCACCTCCAAGAGGTGTGTCACATACCATGACCTCACACCCATATATTTGTTTTTAAAAATATCTTGATAACTATATTTCTATGTTTGTCTTCCTTTACAATCCTATTTTATTTTATACTTTCAAAACTACTATTTTGGGGGGTTGTCTAGAGGCTTAATCAATCTTCCAAAGGGTCTATCTTTTAAAATAGGGTAAAGAACCCCTATTTTCCTGGAACATATGCTCATATAAACGTTGACAACCATTATAAGCTTTAGATGTACTGATCATTTATTTGTTTATAAATTTTAAAAATGCATACAAATGACCCAGTTATTACTTTAACCAATATTTCACTTTTAGGCTTCAAAATATCATAAATTTCTAAGAACCATGGATTCTTTGGAAAGATTTTTAATATAGCAGAAACCTAAGAAAAAGATACATGTGTGTGTCATCATCTAATTGTCAAATAACCCAAAGCTAAGTGAGTTTGCCTGCATTATCAAACAGGATTAGAGTGCAGATATTAATAACCTGGAAAGAAAGGGAGATAAGACATGAGAGGGGAGGACGAGCCAGCGATAATCAGAGACCTGCCTGATAGAGTACATCCTCGCAGTGGCATTTTTACATATGCATTTGGGAAATAAACTGATCTTGCTAATCTGTAGCCATGCAGCAGAATGTTCTGAAGCTTTGAGTCATTTGCAGATTTTAATTAGTTATTCTTTTTATTCCTGACCTCCATTGTCCTGGATTATGACATACTATCTAAATAAATAAATTAGCTAGGGGCAATGATACAATTGAATTATATTTACTGTCTTGCAATTCAGGTGTATATTACTACATAACAAATGACCCCAAACATAGTGGTTTAAACTGTGATGCATTATCATCTCTCAGAGCTCTGGGGTTCTTGACTGGGTCCCTTAAGACCTCATTGCTCCACACCACGTGTGGACTCTTTCTTATGGTGGCTCCGGTTCCAAGAGTTGGGAAGTGGCACCTGCCAGTGCTCTTAAAGCCTGGGCCCACAGCAGGTGCAGAGAGACTCCATCTCTCATGGGGCATTGGCCTGTCACAGGGAGGTCACTCTTACTTCTTATTTCCTCTGCTTCTTCTTTGTTTCTTTTTCAAACTGGATCTTCTTACTGGTTTCTCAACTTTCCTTTACTTACAATTTAATTGATTATTTTCTCCCAGGATAACTCTTCTTAGTTTCTCATATCTACTTAGGCCTCAATCCATTTTTTGTCTGTCTGTTTTTCCACGAAGCTCCAGCATTCACGGCTCTTCAATTTGACTACTGTGTTTTAGGCCGTCATAAGCTTCTTGTGCACTTACAGAGGATTTCCTTACTGGTTGTTGTAAAGTTTGGAAGCCTGGAGACCATTTTCATGTCTGATACCAACTACAAGTTTTTAAGATTACAAGGTCACTCTCAGGTTTAAAAATTTGCTGGAAAGACTGCCAGAACTTGGTAAGCTATTATACTCATAGTTGTTGTATATTAGAGCAAAAGTACAGATTAAAATTGAGCAAGGGTCAGGGTCTAGAAGAGCTTCAGGCACTGACTCCCTCCCAGTGTAGTGGTGTGGAGGGGGCTACTTCCAGCAATGGTGTGTGACAGCACGGAGCAGTGTCAACCAGGGAGGCTCACACAGACCTCAGTGTCCATAGTTATTACTGAGTCTCAGTCACGCAGGCGGATTTGGTCACACAGATAATGGTAACTGGTCTCTAGTTAACGTTGGTCTGCAGTCCCTTCAAAGATCAAGCTCGTGGCATGGGGCCACAGGCATCCCACCATAAGTCACATTTTAGCATAGACTGTGAAACTGTGGACCAAAGCCCCAAGTTGATTAAAGACACTCTTAGGAGATAAGCTATGCCAAGGGCTTAGAGATCACTTCTCAGGAGCTAAGGACCAAACCAGACCTCACTTTGCACAGGTTTATCCTTTACTGCTGAGCGCTCTGTCTCCTTCCCTCTCCATTCTTACCAACATGCTCTTGTCAGATAAATCTTTCTAGTTGATAGTCTTAATCATGTCACTTTCCTGCTCAACAACCTATGATGTCTTTTCTTAAAATTTATTTTAATATGAGAGTACACATTTTTAAGTTACATTGTTCTCATTTCCAAGGTAAAATTCAAGTTGTAGTTGAGTCCTTCACGCAGGGGGCGTGTTGAACACCCTCACCTTGTGTATTTTAGGTGAGATGTCACGAATTGCTCCCCCTCCTCCCTTTAATTGTCCTCCTCTCCCCACACCTATCCCTTCTCTTCTCATCCCCTCTTTCTCTTCTTCCCTCACTAGACTGTATTTTATCATTTGTGCGGATGTGCAATTGTTTATATATTGGTTTCATATTAGTATTGAGTAGGTTGGATTTTTTTTCCATTGAGATACAAGAAAAATGTATTTCAACTCCATTCAGATAAACATATAGGATGTAAAGTCTTCAGCTTTTCTTATGACTGTATAGTAAGTACTCTATGTATACCTATGCCATAGTTTGTTGATCCATTCAAAGGATGATGGGAATTTAGGTTGCCTCCATGACTTGGCAATTATAAATTGACCTGCAGTAAACATTCTGGTGCAAATGTCTTTGTGGTAAAATGATTTTTGTTCTTCTGGGTATTTACCTACTAATGGAATTATGGGATCAAATTGAAGGTTGACTTTTACTTCTTTAAGAATTCTCCATACTTCTTTCCAAAAAGGCTGTATTAGTTTGCAATCCCATCAACAGTGTAGAAGTGTTCCCCCTCTCCACATCCACACCAGCATCTGCAGTTTTGGGACTTTCTTATGTGGGCTAATATTACTGGAATTAGATGATATCTAATTTGAGTGGTTTTGACTTGCATTTCTCTGATAATTAAGGACAATGAGCATTTTTTCATTTGTTTTTTGGCCATTCTATCATCTTCAGAGAAGTTTCTGTTCAAGTCTCTTGCCCACTTATAAATGGGATTGTTTACTCTTTTCTTGTTGATTAGAGTTCTGTGTAGATTCTAGTTATGAGGCCTTTGTCAAATTTGTAATATGCAAAAATCTTCTCCCATTCCAAAGGCTATCTGTTTGCTTTGGTTGTGGTACTCTTAGCTGTGCAGAAGCTTTTTAGCTTGATCAAATCCCACATACTTATTTTTGGTATTGCTGTAATTACCAGGGGGGTCATCCTCATAAAGTCTTTTCCCAGGCCAATATCTTTAAGCATTTTTCCCACACTCTCTTCTAGGGTTTTTATTGTTTTATGTCTTAAATTTAAATTTTTTATATAATGAGAATCAGTTTTTGTCAGTGGTGAGAAGTGTGGGCCCAGTTTCAGTCTTCTACATCTGGCTAACCAGTTCTCTCAGCACCATTTATTGAATAGGGATTCTTTTACACAGAGCATGCTTTTGTTTGCTTTATCAAAGATCAAATAGCATTATGTGGCTGGGATCACCTCTAGATTCTGTATTCTTTTTCATAAGTCCATATCTCTTTTTGTGCCAGTACCATGATGTTTTGATCACTATAGATTTGTTATATAACCTGAAGTATGGTAATGTGATGCCTCCAGATTTGTTTTCATTTCTAAGAATTGTATTTTCTATTTAGGATTTTTTTCTGGTTCCATATGAAACAAAGTACTATTATTTCAAGTTCTTCAAAGCATGGCATTGGTGCTTTGGTGGGGATTGCATTAAATCTGTAGATAGCGTTGGGATTTCTTCTTAATATACTTTTTTCATAGGTTCTGGTGTACATTACACTAAGATATTCATATAATGATTTAAGGAGCATGTATTTATCAGATACAGGAATACAGTGGTGAACAATATAGAAATAGCTTGAGGGCTCCTATCCTCAGTTTTAGCAGGAATTTTAAAAGGCTCAAACATATTTCTTGTTACTTTAGTTAACCTTCAACTTATTAATTTTTCTAATATATCTTTGAGATAAGAGAACTGAATTGATAACATCTCCAGCAGCTAATATTTATTGAGCACTTATGCATTGTATATCTATTACCTCATTCTGACAACCCTTTGGGTAGCAACAAAATCATCATTGCATCATAGATGAGGAAATTGAGATGATATTTACAGTTTACCACTGTATGATTACTGCTAGACTGAGTGAGCCTTGGCAGCATTTTGCTGCACTTGACTTTGATCTCATATTGTTACTCTAGCCCAGGGATCAAGCATAACCCTTTTCTGACTGTGTTAAAATTTATACTTTGAGTTGCACTCCACTTTCAGCTAAGTAAATGGGTCAAACCCATTACTGGTTCATATCAGTAGTACTTCTACAAATAGTAGAATCTTTGTTGTTGTCGTTGTTGTTATTATGGAGATGGGGTCTCACTCTGTTGCCCAAGATAAAGTTTAGTGTCCACAGCTCATAGTAACCTTGAACTTCTGAGCTCAAGCAATGCTCCCCTCTCAGCCTCCTAAGTAGCTTGGACTATAGCCTCATGCCACTATGCCTGGTTAGTTTTTTAAAGGGTTTTTCCATGTTGCCCAGACTGGTTTCCAACTTCTGCCCTCAAGTCATTCTCCTGACTCAGCTTCTCAAGGGACTGGGATTATAGGCATGAAATTACTGTACCCAGCCATAATCTTTGTTCTTTATAATGCCTCATTATTTTACTTGAATATCATCTTTAAAAAAAAACCAGGATGATATTAGAAAAATTTTAACTAAATAAAAGTTGGTAACAATAATCATGCAACTTGGAAATTTCTAGTAGTTCATTCTAACTGCATTAGTCTGAGTTTAACAAGTGAATGATGGCTTCTCTCAACAAGTTGGTTGATGATATACTTCTGAATCTTGCGATGAATTACGTGACTCCAGGAGGGCCTGGTATGTTGGTTTGTCAGTAATAAATTGTTTCATGGCTCCCTAATGCAATAATATTATGAATAATAAGCATCTCAGTTTATTTAGTCAAATATCTTTGAAATGATATATTTGGACTTCTGTACTCCCTGTGCTACATAATGGGTGTATGTATTGAAAGAAAAAAAGTCCAATTCAGGACAAAACAATCTAGGATTTTAATTATGTAAATGAGTAACATAGACAGTATTGCTTTTTGTAATTTCTTACTGTTCTATCACCCCTTTCCCCCTAAAAGGTTGTTTGAAGTATTTCATTCCATTTGGCACTTCTCTTAAACATATCGGCAGGTACACTTGTGGGTGTGAGTGAACACATTACGTTGTAATGCCTTGCGTTGGTTGTAGTGGAGAAATATTTGTTTAAATTGCTTTTTTTCTATTTTAACCAATATTATTTCAGTACATTGGACTGAAGGCAGGCCAGAATGGCTAAGAGTAGGGCTCCGAAGACAGACTTGGGTTCAAATGGCTGTCTTTGCCATGTAGAAAAGCTGTGTAATTTGGGCAATTTAAGTATCAGGTGCATGATTTTAAAGATGGGAACCATAAAAATTCCTATCTAATCTTGTTTAAAGGATTAAATGTGATTTGTGCTGGGAGTACATTAAAAGTCCTGTAGCTGCAAAGGCTAGTTGTTTTACTTGTTGTATAGGTTTTTCTTCTTATTCATTGAGGAAAATTACTTTAAAAGAATAAATGGTCTTGGTAATTACCATTATTACATAATACAAAACAGTCACTTCAAGCAAGAACAAAAAGCAATGGTTTTTTAAGAGGGTTGCTTTCAAGATGTCATACTTTGGTTCTAGTTTGAAAACTACAAGTTATTGAAATTTTCTGGACTACAGAGTCATCTAAGCTGCAATCAAATATAGGCTCTGCTACTTATTTAGTATGTAAATTTTGATAAGTTACTTATTATCTTTGTTACTCAGTTTCTTTGTTAAAATGGGGAAAATAAAAGCATCTGCATCACAGGGTTATATGAGGATTAAATGAGATATTTGTATAGTACTTTACACATACAAGCATTAATTTTTTTATATTGATGGTACTAACACAACTAAAGTTAATTTTCACACAGATATAATAAATACCTTTGGAGGTAGATTTTGAATCATGGATAGAATCATCCTCCATTTCATAGACATTGGTTAGCTGGATATATACATAAGAAATATGACAGGCCTGGGAAAATCATCAATTCAAGATCTTCTTGGAAACAGGATCATTATTTAAGGGAAACCATTTAGAAGATCCTATATAATTATTATAAACGATGTTAAATGTTATTTTTAACATTTTAACATTTTTTGGTAATATAATGTACATTTCTCCCTTTATAAACTCAGACATGATTTGACCTGCATTTCTTGGCTTGTTACTATAAAGGATTATTCAGTCAAAGAAGAAACAAGAACTTTGTAGGCCAGTCTTGAAGTAATTACTGTAGACTTCAGGATAGTCTTAGTGTAGACCAATTCCTGAGAAATGAACCATGTTTATTCTGGGACTCTGAAACTGTAAAGATTTAGTAACAAATGTTCTCAGTGTGGCAGTCAGTTTCAGGAAATAGTAAGAACTTTATATGACTTTATATCCTGGGTTCAATTTCTGATGCTGCCACTTACTATGTGACTTCAGACAATTAACTGTTTTGTTCATTGTTTTCCTCTTTTATAAAATAAAAATAATAATGTCGACCCTGATATTCTATAGGATTGTTTTGTAGGCCAAGTAAGATAATACGCAGGAGCCCTGGGGACATACTTGTGCTTTCCACTTTTACTAATGTTAATGTGAAGAACCAAGCATTTGTGTTTCTCTGTGGAACCCAGGATAGGTACATGGCCTAGTCTATGGGAAGAGAAAAGCAAAAGGGATATTTTCTATTTAAATTCTATTCAAATTATAATTAATTCAATTCTTTTTGATTTATTCTAATTCTACAAATATATCACTTTACCTCACAGCATATGATTTTAACCTGTTTGGCAGAATGAGAACAGCAGAAGGGGAACTTATGTCATGAAGATTTTTTTTTTTAAGAGGGACTTTTCCTAACTACTGCAATCAGTGTAACCTAATTTTTTTGTAGCCTCAATGAATCCCAAACAATAAAAAAAGGATTTTTTAAAGAAGGGTTCAAATTACATTTTTCCCCCATTACCTCAATGATTGATTGATTGATTGAAGTAGTATCTTGCTCTGTCACCCAAGCTGGACTGCAGAGGAGTGATCATAGCTCACTGTGACCTCGAAGTCCTGGGCTCAAGCATTCCTCCTGCCTCAGCCTCCTGAGTAGATGGGATTACAGGCATACCACCATATCGAATACTTTTTCTTATTTTTTTTAAAAAGGTGAGGTCTTGCTGTGTTAGCCAGACTTGTATTGAACTCCTGGCCTACAAAAATTTTAAAGGGTGAGCCACTGTACCTGGCCAAGGTGGGTAGGGTTGAGAGATGAACAGGGTCTTGGTGTGAAGCTGGTTACCAGAGAAGGGTGAGCGTAAGTGAGTTTTGTCAAGCCTTTGTTACCCAGATAAGGTCTTAGGAAGAATCTTAGGCTTCCTCCTTTAGGGATGAGCCAAGGAGCAGGGGAGGAAAAGAGAATAAAATCAGTGTGTTTGAAGTGCAGAGAGGTTTTGGAAGGGCAGTATTTGGGAGAAGGGAGGAAGCCAGGGAGGTGACTGAGCTCTCCTAGAGGAGGGTAGAACTGACGAAGAGAAGGAGGATGCTGGGAGAATTAACTTCCAGGAAGCATTATAGGGTCAACTTCAGTTATGAAGCTTTTAAAATCTGGAATGTTTTTCTTATTTGCAGTTTTCATTTTCTGTTGATTTTTCAACAGTTGCTAAACTTAAATTATCCTGAAGTAGCACAGAAAGACATACAAGAGAACCTCCATAGCTGACCACCTCCCTACATAGACCAATTCCTTAAGTTGACCTAATTTTATTAAATTGACCTAATTTTCATAGACTGGACATGCACCACATGTATGTAGCAGTACAGTAGGCCTAGTTCCTTAGGTTGACCACCCCTGTGTATTGACCAGCTGGTTACAGTCCCTTAGGTGGTCATTTTACAGAGGAGGTCATTTTACATTTACATTTTCCATTGTTTTGGAAATTTTGGCCTATGTAGTAAGACATACCACACACAAACACACACAAAAAGAGTTGTAGGAAAAGAGCTATTGTATCTGTTGTATTTATTTAGAATCAGATGAATAGAAGCTAAATTGCCTTTCCATTAAGCAGTGGGCTATAAGAGGGGAAAATCTATATAACATCTTGACTGGTGGTCATGAAGAGGAAAGCAGATGGGCCAAATCTTATTTGTATTTGGCATTTGCTGAAACAGACACCCTCGACCCTCTAGGGGATGAAGAAAGACCAGGAGGTACCATGGAAACACTCTACTCAGCCTTTCTCCTTCTGTCCTGCCATTTACCACCATCTCTGTCTTATCTGTTAGCTCTCAAATCTTCTCCTCCAAGAGTTTCTGTTTTGCTTCAAAATCCTACCCTTTTCTGCTTCAATGTTTGTGCCTTCGGTGGCCAAAGCTTTGGGAATCTTTTGTTCTCTCTGCTTAGGAGATCACTGAAGAGGAGTCCCAGTTGTGTTTCTGGTATCTCTTGCTGAATTTGCTTTCCCATGGAAACACTAGTGACTATTGGAATAGTTCCATAGGTAGTAACTGATGATCTTGATTTCTTCAGGTGAGCTGAGAAAATAGTCAATCTTTGTTGCTTTACTTAGATCAGATATTTTATAAGGCCTAAACAAATTACGGCTATATATACATTTGGGACAAAACATATTATTGGATTGGAGACTGGTTGTATTACAGAGTGGCAGCATAGTTGCAATAGAACATAGACATTAAAACCAGACTACTTGTATGTGTATTCAGGCTCCACCAGGAATTGGCTGTATGACTTTAAGTAACTTGTGTTACTTCTTTAAAAATAAAACAAATGGATGGAGATAACAAATACTTAATCTCATCAAATAAACAGAAGGATGCTTCCAGTGTTACAAAGAAACATTACCTGTTTTAAGACCCTAGCCAAAATCAAATTCAATGGTGGCTCCCCAAAGCTTTAATACTTTGATTCATTAAAAGACAAAGGTATCTGTGCTTATTACTTTGAACATTGTTTTGGAAATTTTGGCCTATGTAATAAGCCATACCACAAACAAACCCACACAAAAAGAATTGTAGGAAAAGAGCCTCTTAAGAATAACTATAATAAGAAGTGAGCTGGGCATATGTAAAGAAAAAAAGGTGGAAATAGCCTAGCCTTTTTTTAGAAAGAGAAGTTGGGGATATTTTTTCGTGATCAAATGTTACCAGGTTAGGGCAGGCACTGTAGCTCACACCTGTAATCCTAGCACTCTGGGAGGCCAGGGCGGATGGATCTCTTGAGCTCAGGAGTTGGAGACCAGCCTGAGCCAAGAGCAAGATCCTGTCTCTAAAAAAATAAAGAAAAGAAAAAATAGGCAGACTTTGGGGCGGGCACCTAGCTACTTGGGAGGCTGAGGCAAGAGAATATCTTAAGCCCAAGAATATGAAGTTGCTGTGAGCTATGATGGCACTCTACCCAGGGTGACAAAGTAAGACTGTCTCAAAAACAAAAAACAAATGTTAGCATGTTATATGAAGTTTATACTCTGTGAGACAAGAATTGACAGATGGATCACAGGAAGAGAAGAGGGGTTCCCTGAATCTGGTGCCTTGTTGTTATGCCATGCTGAGCACTGAAGTCAGAGCTTTCTGTATCTTATCTGGTTTAATCTTTACAACAAGAATGCAAGATAGGCATCATTGAGAGAGACTTGTTCATGTCTTGAAACTGGGCAGAGTTCAGGTGTGCCTCAAAGAAAATTTTGCACAGAAGAACCATGAAGGAATGGGTGATTTTACCAGTAGTGCTGGGGAAAATGTTGAAGAGGCATTGGTCAAAAATTATAATAAGTACTCATCTCATGCAGACCTATGATGAATTTTGCATGGGTTAAAAAAAAAAAAGAATTCAAGGATAAAAAGGTCATGGTGAGGACTGGAAGGCAAGTAGAAGAAAATATATGTAACTATTAAAATGATACTGGACTCAAGAAGAATTTTTTAAGCATGAAAGCTGCAGGAAGATACCACAAAATAAATGATTGATATTTTTGATTACATAAAATTTAAAAATCTGTGCATCAAAACCCATTGTAAACCAAACCTAAATACAAATACCGGACTACAAAACTAATGAAAATATTTATACAGTTATAATATACAAGTGATATCTTTATTGTATGAAGAGCTTTAACAAATAAATAAGGAAACCACAGATCTCCTAATAAAAATGGCCAAATGCTATACAAGGGGGAGAGTTACCATAGAGTTTTAAAAGTGCTTAGTTACACTAACAAGAATAAAAAATAAGGAGAATAAAAGGTAGATACGTTTTCATTCCATAGTTAAAATAATAGTATTTGATGAAAATGGTAAGATATGTTTGTGAATGTTTACAGGTGCTGGCCTATGCTGGTGATGGTTCTTTTGCTCAGCGATCTATATGGTGGACAAAGTGTAGGAGACTATCATGAAAAAAGTGTATGCCTTTTCTTTACCAATTCCATTTTGGTGAATTTCACTTAAGGAAATGAGCAGATATAAAAATCAAGATTTTTATACAAGGAGATTACTGCAATGTTAGATGTGCTAGAAAAAAAGAAACAACTTATAAATATCAAGAACAAATTTTGCTGTGTAAATATGAAGCCCAGGTTACAACTATTAAGATCATATTTTCAAAGGCTATTATATGGAAAAATTATATGATAAGAGAAAAAGGCAGGATATACTATATATATGAAATAATTTCAATATTACTTAAAACAGTGTATATATGAGTCTATTGAAAAGAAGCAATACAAAATGTTAATTTTTCTGAGTGGTGGGATTATGATTAATTTTCATTTTCCACGCTGTGCACATTTATACAATGAATGTACATGGCTTCAATGACTGTGCAAAGTTATTAAATTTACTGTTTTTGAAGTTGTGAAGAATAAATTAGAAAATGTGGCTGAGATACCAGGAATAAAGTTAAGGTTGTATTTTAAAAATTGTTTTAAAACCATGGTTTTAGAAAAATTTTGATTTCCTTCTATTTTCCTTTTATTAGAACCTCAAATAGGAACTTGAAATTTCAGATTTAATTCTTGATGACTTGATAGTGAATTATTTATTTACTTAATGAGGCGGAGACTCACTGTGATGCCAGGAGTAGAGCGCTGTGCCATCACAGCTCACAACCTTATACTCTTGGGCTCAAGCGGTCCTTCTGCCTTGGCCTGCTGAGTAGCTGGGACTGCAGGCATCCACCACAACGCCTGGCTATGTTTAGTATAGACGGGGTCTCAGTATTGCTCTGGCTGGTCTTCAGCTCCTGAGCTCAAGTGAGTCACCCTCTTTCGCCTTTCAGGGTGTTAGGATTACAGGTGTGAACGACCACACCTGGAGATAGTGAATTTTTTAAAGCTGACAAGATAAAATAAGGTCTGGGTTGTCAATCTGAATAGACTTTGATAAAGTTGAATGAACTGAATACAAACATAGTTAACTACAAAGTAAGATGTGCCTTTCTTTACTTTCTATATATTTAGATTTTAATACCACTTAGAATAATTTGTATCTTGCTCATATTATTATATCCTGATAGGAAATAAACTAAATTCATTTTTTTCCCCTAATGGCATGAAATCAGCATTTTATAAAAACAGAGTCTTTTATAAAAACAGAGTCAGCCTTAATCTTCACTCTGGAGTTCTTGTATTCAGAGTGGGTCCTTAGTTTTCTATTTTGAGATTGTAATAATATTATAGGAACCATGTCATCTCATCTCTTGTATAATCAGGCTTGAGGCTTTTACATATCTCACTATTCTGGCTTTGATAGACAATATTTACAGTAATGAGGTTTGAGTGAAAATGGATTTCTCATAATAGCCGTGAAAGAAAATGATGCAGGAAAATGTTTTTCTATGTCAACATTTTCTCAGAGGAAAAATTTCCTGTATTATCTTTATTATAACTGTTGTATCTCATGGGATTTCTTATTTCAAGTTCAACGTCATAGTTTTTTGTATCTGGCACACGTTCATTTTAAAATATTCAGACTATTGATGCCATTGATTTGGAGTGCATACTTTTCTGTTTTCTGTAGTTACCTAAGCATATCCTGCAGATTTTATCTTCTCCAGGATTCATCATATTTTTTCTATTTTACTTTGGGTTCCCATTTAAGATACTTTATATGTTTTTGAATTTATTAGTAATGTGCATTTGTAAGCCACTGGCATGGTAGATATATGGAATTACTTCATGTTTGATAAATTTTTTGTTTTTTGTTTTTTTTTTTTGCAGGGAGACTTTGGATCTTATTCAAGAAGCTCTAGAAAGGTAATGAAAACTCAATAAGTCTACTATTTTCTGTGAACAAGTGTACTTCCTTTGTTCTAATTATAAAATATGGACTCAAATGGAGTCCATGGAGTCATGTAAATGGGTTATTTACATGAGGTGGTACATTTGAACTAATTTATTATTATTTGATTAGAGAATAATTTGAGACGGATTTTATGGTTTTGGTTATTGGAGCTTCCTGGTCTCCTGGAGTGCTCTCAGTAGAATGAGACCTTGGAACTGCTGGTTGTATTAGGCATTTGCTCCTCTGCTGTGCAGTTTGTGGCTTGATTCTGTGGCATGTACAGAGTAACCGTGTCCCTGGAGATGGATATATCATCAGGTTTTCCACTAATAATGCCATGAACACTATACGTCTACTTAGGAGTTTAATTATGATCAGATGTTTGCCTCTAGGTCTGGACTTAGAAAAAGGAGAGCCAGTGTGGGAGGTATCTCCTCTTTTCAACCAGCAGGACGAAGAAGGGTTAGGACAGATTGCATTCAAGTTTCAGTTCTACCTGCTTCATTTTCCTCATTTGGTAATAGATTAATAACAGTATCTATCACATAAGTTTGTGAGAATTTATTGAGATAACATATTTAATCCCATGTCATAAGAGCTCAGTAAAGACCAATATAATTCATATTATTATAGTTAGTGTTTTTATTAAGATGACTTCTGCACTCATGTGTATATATTTTATTAAGTTGAACTATGTGAAATTGCCATTTTAGTGGGCCAAAAATAGTCCAACAGGCCAGGTGTGGTGGCTCACACCTGTAATCCTAGCACTCTGGGAGGCTCAGGTGGAGGATTAGTTGAGCTTAGGAGTTCAAGACCAGCCTGAGCAAGAGCAAGACCCCCATCTCCTGAAAAAAAAAAAATTATACAACACCAGTTATTTCATGTAATTATACTCAATGGTGATTAACTTGTCCTATCTATGGCCTTTTAGTTATTTTGCTTCTGTAATGTATTCACTATCCAATCCTTTGATACTAAGTACACTTGAATTTTCTTTCCAAAATGATATTTTTTTGGTCATTGAAAGGACAGAGTAATGCTGATTTCTTTTCTTTTCTTTTTTTTTTCTCTCTCTGCTTTCCCCTTCCTTCACTCCCACCGTGTCATTAATTGTCATTGATTTCTTTTTTAATGAATTACTTGTAAAAATGATATTGTAGTCTATTAAGATTTTTACATTGGTTCAGTAGACACATCATGTTGCTATCCGGGTACCAAGGTGTTGTAATGTCACTGGTCAGGATTATTTGCATCACTAGTAATAAGCCAAAATCAGATTTATCTGGGTTGAATACACAATTTTATCATTTCCATGTATAATATGTTTTATGTTTCAGAGTAGTTTTGCATTTTTGGTGTATTTTATTTCTCAATTTTAAGGGATAAAAAAGTATAGCTATCTTCATCTTCTAACAATGAATTGAATCATGTTAAATAATTGGACCAAGAGTACAGATCTAGCTAGTGACTATTTAGAGAATCGAACAAAAATCCTCATAATATTGAAGCTAAGATAGGCTTTTATAGGTCTCATCTGAAATTCATATTATATAATTGGTCATATAAAAATCTTAAGTGGTTGTTTGAAATAATAATGGCACAGTGAAAATAGAAATGGGTATCTCCCAGATTCCCTCATTCCTGTTTTATTTCCAGGAATCTTGTGGTTGCTCAAAAGTGTTCTCTGTATTTTAGAATTTTAGATGTAATATAGTTAATAATTAATATAATTTTTAGAATGAATGGAACATGAATTTCACTGATACTCTGATGAAGAACAAAAATACAGGCTGTTACATCTCAAGATTGTACTATTTTAGTTTATCTTAAACCTTTTATGACTGTGTAACAACTACTGTATATGAATTTAGGACTCTTGTTCTATTCACACACCGTGCACAGTCCAAAATCATTTCTATCCAGTCCAGCCAATTATTACTGTGTGGTGTGGTGGTCCGTGACATTGCTACCTTCTGTAGCAATCTTTGATAGGTGGGTACAATGCTGTCTTTCATAAAGTCCTGACTCTGTGCCCAAGGACCAGAAGATACAAAGCAGCTATGGGAAAGCCAGTCTGAAATGTTTATTTTAGGGGCCCCAGCTCCACCAGGAATTCGGTTGGGTGAGTGATTAAAACTGAGACTGGGAGAAAAAGAGGTTGAGAGTTCATACCTTCTATACCCAATGTAAAGTATTTCCTCCACTTTCTGCTTTCCCATTCTGATGTCTTGGGAACATCTTTTCTGGCCTCTAACCTGTCTGGGTAGAAACTGCACTGCCTCTGTGCTTTGGAACTGACTGGTCTGCTGCCTCAGCTTGTCTTCTCTCTTCGTAGTCAAAGGACGCACACGCCAGAGGTGAGGGCTCTGAAGCCGGGTTGCAGCTTGGCACCCACTCAGTCCCTGCAGCTCCTGTCACTTAACGGTCTAACCCACTATACCAGCAGGTTGGTGTCTGAGGCCTCCAGGGGGCGTCCTTTCTCAGAATCCTTGTTATTATCTTCATTCAGCTGAAATACCCATCCTCCTGGGATCAGAGAATGAGGAGATAAGAGTTCATAGTGTGCAAATGGAGGAGGAGCTTGGACAAGCTCAGAGTTGAGTTAGGTAAAAAGAGTGTCAATAAAGATGAAAGGAAAACCATTAATTTTGGGTGGTCTGTATTTTTTCCCCATTCTCTCCCCTCATCCCATCACTGCCATGATTATGTGTTTCTGTAAAATGTGAATCAGATGGCAACATTTAAGAAACCGAGGTCGCTTTTTTCAGTCTCGTATGCCAAAGATTTGCTCAGGCAAGCTTTTGATTTAGTTGTCTGTAAATGTGGCTTGTCATCTGGAGATAGGTGTGCTGTCAGGACGCTAGATTTACTTAACAGAAAGGATGAAGGGAAGCATGAACCTCTGATAGAATCCTTTTGTCTTTGAACTGGAGTGTGAGTCATTAGGCCACAAGGCTGTATCGTATTGTGTCAGGCAAAGTCTGAATCCTAATGACACAATTCCAAGAACTGTCAGAATTGAATCATGCTCAGTTTAAGGGTGTGGGTTACAATGAAGCTGACTGAAAATGTGTGGGTGATTTTGGTTGCTTGAGAAAGCTTGTTTTCATTCTACATTCAAAACAAATCCAGAGCTACTGCGGTGCCAAAGCCAGGCTGCCCTGAAGGTCTTTATGTGGAGAGACTGACTGGTGTCAGGTTGGGAAGTGAGGAAAGCTCTGGTGGCAGCCTTTGTCATTTCACTTACCCTCTGGACTGATCTGAAGGCCCAGCTGTGTCCTTCCTCTGCTAGTTCAAATAAGCTCTTCTTGAAGGTGTGTGGTTAAAGGGCAAAAGACTTCCATTTTCATTTTGTAATGTCAGTCCCTAAACACCTTTCTGTGGTGTTCAAGGAAGACATCTTTGCATAGATTTCTGTTTTAAAGAGAATGTTATTCCAGACCCTTTAACAAAGGTGTTCAAGATGCAAGTATGCACATGCAAAAGGTTATAAAATTTATACCAATTGATCAGTATAGTTTTAAAAGCATACAGTTTGCTCATATAGAAATCATCTTATAAACGAGAACTCGTTAGTTAACTTGTTAGTGCTTATCACACTCAAGTAACTGATGCTGATTTAGACCAAACCTCCCAGTGTAGAATTCTGACTCTGCAGATCAAAAGATCCATAATCACAAACTGTGAACCTTCTGCTCTCCAAAATGATACAATGATCTTTCTCTACCTGAAAAAAAATCAAATTTTTCAGTTGGCCCTCTTCTTTCCTCAACTACCCTAAGATGTTAAAGATTTCAGAAACCAAGTCTAATATCACAGTATTTTTTTTATAGGGTTTTGATGTTGTCTGTTTTCTGTCTCCCAAGGGTGGAAGAATCATTTTCCTGTTTTTCATGTAGGTTTATTATGCTTTGCTCAAGTCTGTATTTACCCTGGAAAACTATTTTAAAGTATAATGGTGATACTTTAGTAGTTTGGCTTGGTCATTAGATTCAAGATTTTGGCAGTTAGGAAAGGTTCATTTCTGAGAATATAATATTTAGAGACCAACCATGAAAACTGTACTCAGTAAAGGACTCTTTCTGTACAAGGAGTCCATCTTTGCTTTTCATTGATTATTAATGGATAAAATATATTATCATGATTATATATATTTAACCTCTTTCATGACTTATCAATACATGTCTTTGGGTATTTTTGGAGTATTAATATTTTTTGTTAACTTTTATGCGCTTTTACTGTATCAGTAGTGTTAATCCTTTGGTATCATTTTGATAGCAAATATTTTTTAGCTTCCCTTTGTCTTTTAGTTCTCTTTACATTACGATTAACCCTTAAAGTTCAATTTAAAAAAAATAATAAATAGTTGTTTTCCAACTGTGGTTGAGTTCTCAAATATGTAAATTTTTAGAACTATGTTTAGGCACAATCTTAGTTTTGTTAGGGTGGTAAATATGGCTGAAAATATAAGTTAAAGTCATGTTGGGGGATTTGAAGTCTAAGCTAAGGGACCAAACTAGTATGTATGTGTTTCTTACTATATTAGCATTAGGTGCAGTTATGGGTCATGACGTGGCAAGGTGTCCATGAACACTAGCCCCTTTGAAATAGGTTCTGAGCTACCTGTATTCTGTCATAATATCTCACTGTTTTTTTTTTTTCTTTAACTCTCATAGAAGTTCCCTTTGTGGTAGAACTTCTTTATGGATTTACGCTTATCACATCTAAATATAGTATCACATCTAAAGGATTAATATGTAAATTCTGCTGAGTCCCTAGAACTCAGATAGCAGCCTGGAATTCTATGGTAAATTCTTACTGTACAATCTTCATCTCTGTGATGGAAAGTATGATTCTCCTTTGGATAATGCATTGGTTCCTGATCACAGCCATCTCCTTCTGGAGGGCAGTGGAGCTTGGGGCTCAGAGTGGGAACCCTGGAATGACGGCACCTTGGCTGAAGTCTGGCTGAGTAGTTACTCATTAGGAATATGAAGATGTGGCTTGAACCACTTTATTCCTCAATTCTCTCATTTCTAAAGGGAAATAATCACAGGTACCTATCTCATAGGGTTGTTGTGAGAATTAAAGGAGAAGGCACCATGGTGAAAAATGCCCGGCATGAATGTGTTTGATAAATTTTAGCTACCCTATCATTACTATGTAGACTCTCCTTCCTCTTTCTTCCCTTTTCCTCAATTGCAGGCATTCTAAGCCCACTTCCCAGGTAGAAGGCTTTAAGGAGATGGTGCTAAAACTCAGACTGTGAGGACTTAAAAACTGAAAAGTCTAGGAATGATGCAATAGACAAGGACTGGTGAAGGAGCTGGAAAAGGTGCTTTAAGCCTGCTTTTAAATGATCAACATTTCTTCCTAAGCCTGACTGCCTGTCTTACATGTCACACACACCCCCATCCATTCAAAATATTTTAAAAGATCAAAAATAGAGAAACAGGATTTAACAATGTTAATCTCATTTTGGTTTTTAACCATTCATGTTTATCTATGTAATGTGTGCACTATCACCAAACATGAAATCTGGATATTACTATATATGTTATAGCATGTATGTTTGTATACAGATACATAAACACACATTTTGTGGGTATGTATAGAATACATGACGATGTAAGTTGGAAATCTAGACAATCTTTGGAAGTTCAGATCCCTGCTGAGCCTTTAGGAGGAGTTACTCTGCCAATTTATCCAGGAGGAGGAACTTCAGTGTAATTAATACTGTACCCTAAGCTACAAAGATGGGCTTCTATCTTTATAGTAAAATATAATTTGTATCACCCACTGCTTAATCCATAACTCCAACTCAGGAGATTATTGGAATAAAGATTCTATTTTTGTTCATTAAAGTAGGGCATGTGTGTGTGTTTGTATAAAATTCTTTCATGGGTTTCTGAAGGAGAAAAAGACTTCCTGGCACAGTTGATTGTGGTTTGCATTTTGAGCCTTTGATCGGTCTGCTGATTTATAATTACTTTAAAAGGCACAGAGTTAAAAAAAAAAAAAAAGTAAAGGAACTAACATTTGTTGAATGACCATTATGTGCTACATGATGTTAACTTATTTGATTCTCTATTGACTCTGGGAAACTAGTTTCATTATGCCCAATTTGTGGATGGGGAACAGAGGCTCATAGTTGGTAAAGAGGACAGCTCCTTTTGAACTCAGATCCCACTGATTTTCCAAATCTGCCTGCTGAGACATCTGGAGAGGGGAGACCAGAAAAATTGGCCAAGGTTTTCCAAGTGTGCCATTTGAAGTACTGGCCTTGGCTGGCCACTGCTAGGGAACTCAGCTGATAGCTGCTACCGGTTAGAACCATGTGGGACAGGTCTCTCCCTTAGCCCTAAGTTCCTCCTCTTTCTGACACTCTCTGGTTTGGAGATACCTCCTTGATATTTGCTGCTCTCCTGGGCTTCCCAACTCCTTCCTCCTATTTCCCACCATAGCTTGTATTTGCTAGATCTGCATTGTAACTAGTAAAGCCATATTGGTGATGGTTATTTACTTCACTTATTTATTTCAACTTTGATCCAGTGTTTTGAATATCCAGCTGTAATTTGAGGCATATGTAACCTTCTGAGAAAGAATCAGCAATTAAGATGTCAGTCTTGTCAGGATTTCTGAGCGCTATGGTGATAGGTACTTGGAAATGATATAGATAGAACATATGCTAAAACCTTCTGGCATGTAAATATGTTGTTCTTTAACGGAAGGTTTCCAGGATTCAATAGGCAGCCTTTTGCAATGATTTTGGTATTCTGGGCTGGATTCAACCTCTCTGAGTAATTTTTTTTAATATGTAAGAAAGGGAGGCAGTGTGTGGCATAAGGTAAATTTTATGAGATTGAGAATCAGACTGATGCAGACTCAAAATTTCACCTCATATCGTATAGGTTGAGTGTCTTTAGGTGCAAGTCACTTTACTTCTTTGAGCTCTGCCTATCCCTCTGAACAATACATGTGCTACCTACCTTGTGGAATTGTTTATAACTCTACGAGGTAGGTAGCACATCAGAGCACAGCACAGAGCATCACTGTGCAAATATGAGTTTTCTGCACCTTGACCTGGAAGATAATGCTTTTTTTTAAGTCCTTGCCTTCAATAATGCGTGTATATATAGAGAAGGATTGATTAAAATAAGATATTTGTCTTTACAATCCTATGTCTGTTCCAATTCAAATAAAGATTTAAGCCCTCTCATTTCCTTGATACCTCTGCATGAGATAAGACTTGAACTCAGTATGCAACAGCTTGTTGGGCGTATTCCATACATCTGTTATGTGCAAGTGTTCTTCCTGCCGGATCTGGGTAGCAGTGAGTCACATTTTGCTAGTAGACTTGGCTATTGATGATTCCAGTACAAAATTTCTCATGACGTAGGGGATGCTTTTGAAATTGTGCAGGAAGCTGAAATGAGTAATGTGGCCAGTCAAGGCTCACAGCCATGGAAGAAAAGCCTTCTTGGCTGAGTAGGGACTGTGTTTCATGTCGGATTCCTCTTCTCTTGTGAATTCTGCATTCCCTGATAAAGACTGGCCTTTCCCACCTGCTTACCTTATAAGTAAACTCTACAGTTTCATGCCCACACAAAAGCTAACAATTCATGAGTACAAGCATAGCAAGGTTTTTAACCTTACTTGATCATTAGACATACTTACTGGTGTCCAAAATTGATCATTGTTCTTTCACTTTTTGTTCAACAGCTATGTAAGTATTTTTTTAAGTGAAAAATAAATATTTTAATCTCTAAATGAGGAAAGACTTGTCAACTATAGACATGTATGTTTTAGAAGGGATTCTGTGTCCTTTACCTAGATCATCGCATGAGACCAATTTGATTAATGGAATCTTTTACATTATTTTTACTGTTATACTATTTTCAGTGTTCTAAAAGAAAATGTTCTTCAAGTCAGTTTGTGTTTATTCTTGTTTTAATTCAACCATCAAAAGAGATGGTATCATTTAACATCTAGAAATGTATCATTTAAAAAACTCAGGCCATACAGGGAACTAAGGAATGGCTCATTTTATGTTCCTTTTCTAATTGTCAATTTTGCTGCCCATCAACCACTAGCACTCCATTTTCTGCTAGTTTAAAGTCTAATGATAAAGCTACTTTTTTTTTCTAAGCACTTCTTTATAGACAGAAATGAACTGAAATTGGTCCCTTCAGGGTAATCGTTTGAAGCTCTGGAGATAATCAGTACCAATATGACAAGGAGCTGGGAGTTGGGTAAAGTCAGAGTATTTGAAGTTTGTATATGTTTTCTGTTACTTTACTTTATTGATTTTTTTTTGTTATCATGAAAGCAGAAAAGCTCTAACTTTATAGACTAAGACACTGAAGCTCAGCTTACCTGACTTGTGCGAAGGCATACAACTGACCTACCAGTGAACAGAACCCTGTGCTGTCCAGTGCTTTCCCCATTATCTGACTGCTTTAAGAGACCACATGCCCCCATTCTCATGGTTTTCCTGTAAGAAGCAAGCAAGCTGTGTTCTTTGGTGACCTGAACATTAAGCACCAGTGGATAGACTCTGTAACCAAAGCATGAACAAACTAAGACCAGCCTGTGAATATGTATGAACTTTCTTTGTATGCCTCTGCTTTCCTTTCTTTGAGAGTATTTGAGTCTGGGGACTCACTATAGCTAGTAATGTGTGTCATGCATGTATTTCCTGTATACATGAACTTGGGTGGAGACAGACTGAAAGCTGGTCTGTGCCTTGCAGTTGTCCTGATGCCAGTTAACGTTTGCTGATCATGTTTACCAGGCTCAAACCTTTAAGAAGAGACTGTACAGAAATGAATTGCATATACTGAGCCATATACAAGTATCGTGGAAAATACTAAAAGATTATGCTATAATATTGTGTTTACCGAAATTAGAAACAGTAAAACTTAAAGCTTATTCTGCTATTCGGGAGCAATCTTGCGAACAGCATACAGAGTAGATTATGAATATTGCTACTTATAGAGTGAAGGTCCACTGTCTACCTCCTCATTCTTTTGTTGAGATTACTTATTTTGTCTCGATGATAAGGCACACTTTATATGTGTTGGAACCTTTCTTTCTCATATGGGAGTAATCTGCTTGGAGTGTAGGTGGTGGCCACTTCCATTGGAAATGTTATAGAGGGGCTCAAACCATTACAGAACTTCCTTCCTTCCTTCCTTTGGTGCTAAAACCCCCAAGGCGATATTCTGTCTTCCTTATTTTTTTTTCTTTTGCAAATTTAGGTAACCTTGAAAAATATACTGAGCTTCTATTTCAACAGCTCCGGCATGGAAATTTCTTCCAAGCTAGAACTGCTGCTTAGATGGGTTGCTATGCAACCAGGAGAGGAGTTCACAAGCTTTGTTACAAGCCAGCAATGTAATGAGAGGCAATATTTCCTTTTGATTATGTTTTGTTTGTTAGGTCTTGTGTTTGATATTGTCTGTTGGCATCCTCTGAGGCTTTTTTCCCCCCTTTATCTATAGAAATGCCTGTAAAAAAAAAAAAACAACAAAACTTTGTTGAAGGTGGTTTTGTTTGATCTTGCTGCATGAAAAGGTGAGCCCCACCTCAAAGGCAGTAAGGGTTGAAATTAGACCTTGAAGCAGATAAAATAGTTGTCATAAAACATGATGGCGCCCAATACTGCTTTAGCTACTCTTTTATTAAGAAAAAAATGCATGTAGCTTTGCATTGTTTCTACTGCTCCTTTTTATTTAGTGTATGCTCTTTGACATAAATCAGTGACTGTGCACCTACAGTATCTTCATCTTTCCTGTCCTTGGAAGTCATCTCTACATTTAAACCATTGTAGTGAGGATTCATTCTGACTGAATGCTTTGGAACCATCTTTTATGTAAATCCTTCTTCATCTTTACAGATGTTGCCTTTCTAATACTAACAAAGCAACTTTTAAACAAATGCTTGAATAAATACTTGTAACCAACGTTTATCTTTCAACTTATTTATTGAGTAAGGGACACTGTGGGATGTGCCTTAGAACTGTTCATTGTATTCCTATAGGTAGACGAATAGAGACAGGGACACTAAAATGGTACAGACCTTGTCCAAGGCCCCCAAAGAAGAAAAGGTAGATTGCAGAACCTACGTATCAGTGAACTTGATGTTAATATCTGGCAAAATTACAATCTGAGTTCTCGAACTAATAGCTTGTGATTACAAAGAAGTAGTGATAATTAGGAGCCAACATGATTTCACTAAGAAAACTCATATGAAATTAAATCTGCTTTCTTTCTGATGATTTCACTAGGCTGCTGGTTCATGTGTTATAGCCACTGGGTATTTACTTTGGTAAGACTTGTAATAAAATTTCTTATGATAACCAACATTTCATTATTATAATCCTTTACTTTAATGCTTTAGAAATAGCACTGAACATTTTTTTCCCCACAAATGGCTGTCAGTGTAAATTATGTGAAGAAATAAAGCAGAACGTTAAAACTGATATAAATGTTTTTGAAATTCAAGGATATAATATTTGTGTTATAAACTTTAGAATTTGCATTTTACCCTCCTAATGTGGTCTACTATAGGAAAATCACTTTTGCTTTTTTTACCTTTTGAAGTCAGTATTTAACATTTTGTTGCACGAGGTTATGTTTACATTTCCAGACTCAAAACATTCCGGATGAGCTGTGTTTCCCCTGTGTGCCTTCCCAGAGCAAGCAGGGTTCCAGTGAGGGCTGCCGTCGCTGCTGAGGCTTTGCCTCTGTTATGTCAGATGACTGTTGGAAAAAGGCCCGATCCCTTGTATTAGCTTCTTAACTACTTTTGAGTCCTTTGTAGAAAAATAGAGTGAACTATTTTAAATCAAGTCATAAAGTAATGGTTGAGAAGGAGTATTTCTTTCGTTTCTTTAATCCACAATCTCATTTGCTGAGTAGTTCCATTCACTGGTTTGAGGACAAATGAGGCAGATACATTCCAACCTCCTTTATGTTTTAGACCCTTTCCACAGACTTATGAAACTTAGGAATCCTGTCTTTAGAGGAAAACTTTAAATATGTAAAATGAAATATGAAAATTATATTGAAATAGCTATTGAAAAATTAAAATGCTGCAATAAAATAATGAACTTATTAGTGTTGCATCAAAAGTAATAAGGTCTAGCAGAGGGTCTAAGATCAGCTATACATTTGAAATCATGAAGACTTTAAGTCATATCAGGAGGTACCTGCCTACTTGTAACATAAAAGGAAAGTATTTGTTATTCAGCATCATGGGTTCTGCTAATGCTAACATGGTTTATATCATGCCTACATTTATAATGAAAGGAAATATTTATGCTAGATTTCAATGAGATGTTTCTAAAATAAAAATGTCCTTTTTTTTCATCCAAGTTCTAGCTAAAGACCCATTTTGGGGGGGTTCATATATCCTGATGTAAAACCCTTGTTGGCATGGTCCTTATTGACAGAAAATGTAATATTAATGTAAGGTTGTGATGCACTCTTTTCAAATAGTAAGCTGACTGGGATTAGAATGCTTGGGGGAGGTATTTCAATTGATATATATATGTGTGTGTGTATATGTATACATATAAATAACTCAAACTATTTTAAGTATGCATGTTAGTAGAGAAAAATGAGTTTCAAGCATGTACATTTTCTATGTGGTCTAATTATCAATAGAATAGAATGGTAAATCTTTATAGAAGATTGCCAAAAGGCCAGGCCCACTGCCAGACTTCCATTAGATTGTTGAGGGAGGATAAAATGAAGTCATAGTTTAAGTAGTGAAATTTCATCTAAATAGTATGTTTCCAGGGGGAAATCTTCTCTGTAAATAATATTAATTTCATGGATATTTGAGAGAGAAATGGGTGTTAATACATACATATATTTAACACTTAGTCATGTCTGACATGTAGTAAGCCCTGTATTAGTACTATTATTACTATTCCAGTGTATGCTGTTATTACCAATTTCATAAAAGTAGCCTATCCATCTTAAAGGGAGATTTCATGTATATGTAAGTGTGTGCACACACAGTCTTTTTCCTACACAGATGACTGCATGCCATACACAAGGTAATTCTCCCTGAGCAGATCAATAAATGTTTATGATTATTTCATATGGAGTTGCCTCGTTTCCATTTTCAGTAAACTTTTTATTTTAGAATAATTTTAGCCTTACTGAAAAGTTGTAGAGATAGTAGAGAGTTCTCATGAAACTCATACCATTTCCTCTACTATAAATGTGAAAAAATTACCATGATACATTTCTCAAAATTAAGGAACCAACATTGACACATTACACAAACACACACTATTCAGATTTCATTGGTTTTTCTCTCCTGTCCTCTTTTTTGATGTAGGGTTCCATCCACTATCCATATGTCATTTAATCAACACGTCTCCTATAGCCTCCTCTACAATGTGAGTTTCTCAGCATTTTCTTATTTTTGATGACCCTGACAGTTCTGAGTAATAGTGGTTAGATATTTTGTAGAATGCGCCTCAATTTGAATTTGAAGTTTTTCTCATGCTGGTACTGGGGTTATGGGTTTTGGAGAGCTTGATCATAGAGGTGAAGTGCCGTTCTCGTCACTAATCTCCCAAGTATCTGCCATCAACCTGAGTTACCACTGGCAATGCTAACCTTGATCATCTGAATGAAGTAATGTTTGCCAGCACTAAAAAGTTATCTTTCTTCTCCCTTTTCATAGTCTGCTTTTTGGGAACAGGTCATTAAATACAGCCCATACTCAAGGCGTGGGGAGTTAGGCTCCACTTTCTTGAGTGGGGGATGGTGTGCATGTGTAGCTGTGCGTGTGTCTTTAATGTCTTTGTTATAGTCTATGGGACTTTACGTGACACATAATAGTCAATTTTTTTTAACTTATATTCATTCTCCTCAGAATGAAAAAATCAGATCTTATGTTCCAAAAGAAGCCTCCCAAGCCTAACCTCTCCCCCTACACATATTTCTTATTTTGAGAAACTTCTCTCTAACTGCCCTGACCTTTTTTTGGGGTTTTAAATCATTTCCTAGCTTTTTTGTCATGCTTTGAAAGATAGCTGATTTCAAAATAAAGTGTGCTACTTTACTGGCTTTGTCAATATACTCATAGTCAATAATTGCTGTGTCACTTACATGACAGCAAATTATTTATTCCAGGTGACCAAATAAGCAGTCTTCCAAAGAGCCACATTTTTTACATTATTGTTGTCTAGGGATGCTGCTGTCTTATCAATAACTTTGTAACATAAAACTTTAATATGTACTCACATTTGGGGGGATTCTTTATTCAGTTAACAGATAATTTATTTTCCGCTATGTTCTAGCCATGATTTGGTGGTAAGACAAATCAGGTACCTGTTATGAGAAGGTTTCTATTTCTAGTGGGAGACATGGAGAACAAAATAGTAAATATTTTTTTAAGGGAAAAATCATTTTAGAGGTTGGTAAGTGATTTGAAAGAAAGAACCAGGGTAAAGTGCTGGCAAATTCATTGATCATGATGGTCATTTAGGGGCTGCTCCAGGTTTCGTGGCCAGGAAAATCTTCAGGAGATGACAGTTGAACTGGAGCTGAATATGCAGGAGCGCCAGACCTATGAAAAGCTGAGACAGAGCATTCCAACAAAATCTAGACTTGGGAATAGGCTTGGCAGATTTCCAGGAAGGAAGAAAAGTCCAGGGTGGCATATAGAGGAAGTCAGGGCCTGGTTGGTGGAGGGCTTCATAGCATAGTTAAGTTGTATAGGAAGTCTCTAGATGGTCTTAAGCAAAAGAGTGACATGATTTTGATGTATTTGTTAAAAAAAAAAAAAACTTTTAGCTGCTGTGGGGTAAGTGGGTTCTGGGAAGAGAAGAGGAAGCAAGAATACCAGTGAAGTGACCATGGTTGAAAGGTGTCGTGAGAGATGAATGTTGGCTTAGACTAGCAGAGTAATAGTGAGGTGTACAAAGGTGAACACATGGAGTATATTTGGGGGTTAGAATGGTTAGGATTTGCATGACTACTCTGTAGCTACTCTAATGTTGAAAAAGATGGAATTAAAAAATCCAATGACACCAATCTCAAATATTTTTTGGATTTTTTTTCTTTTTAATTTTAGAGAAATTTTCCAAGGACCAAAATTGCTTTGTGATTAAAAAAATTTTAGACTGAAGGTAAGGAATGATTTCAGTCTTGGGGTATTTTATTAAATCCATGTTAAATATTCTGATTAAAAATTATATGTTGTAGAGTATTATTACATATTCTCCAGTATTATTACCTAGCTACCTATCTCTCTCTCTCTCTAATATATATATACACACACACACACACACAAAGCTGCCTTAAATTCTATTCAATGAATGTTTACAATGATTATTTCTTTGATGTAGACTTTGATTTTTTCCTTTTTAATTTTTTATATTTTGGGTTTTATGGGATGAAACTGCCATTTTATTAACCAATAAATACATTTCTTTTTAAATAATTTTTTTTAATGGAGCTGAATTGGATTAAATTATTATAGAAGATAATCAGTGGGAAAGCTATTTCTAATTCTAGAAATATTTGACTTAAGGAAAGTATTATCAGCATTATATTTTTAAAAAATCAATGCTTTAAAAGGAGTCATATCACATACCCACATTCACACACTGGGGATAAATTAGGGAGTCATATTCACTATAAGTTAATTCATATATTTAATAACAGAAGAGAAACCTTGCTTACTAAGTTAATGAGCTCTTAATTTTTATCATCTAATAAGTCTGTCATCACTACCAAACATACAACATTGAGAAATTTTCTGTAGGGGTTAATAACAAACTGGGGAGTTATTCATCTCATTTATTTGATCCCTAATCCTCAGGAAATTCTTATTTTAGTAATAATATTTCTGACATAATTGTCACGGTGAGTTGCTTTTATATCATAATGATTTTAATACTTAGCAAAGCAGAACAAGTTTTAACTATATATTTATGTTTAACTTTGAAAGTCCTCAAAAACATTTCATTTTGTAGCTGTTTCTTTTATGCATATTGCATGGTAATAAAGAGTTTTATTCATTTTGGAATAAATGTCAAAATTGTGACTATAGTCATTTTGAGTTATATCAAACACAGCAATTTACATGGACTTGGTGTTTAATTACCAATTGGCTTAAATTTCTAAGTAATCTTTTCTGTAAAGAAAACTTGTTAATGTAACAAAAAACCTTATTAGACTCAATTTAATATTTTTAGATAAAATGGGCAAGATAGGTACAATTTATTTTTATATTCCTAGAAATAAAGATTTGCTGAGAAACTGATGAGGTAAAGAGAAGGAAATTATTTAGTGCTTTCATAAACTTTAAAAAAACATTGCCTGAGCAGATGGATATTACCAAAGTTAAAGAGATGTAGTTGATATATCTTATCTATTTATTAGGGCAGGTGTACCTGTATTTTAATTGGGTAAAATTTAGTTAATTTAGATTATGTTACAATGCGCCAGATGTTCCTACATAACTGGGTTTAGTTTTTAAAAGAATAAGATGCTGTAAGTTGAAATGGGTTTCCCTATCAGAACCTAAATTAGTTTCATGCAAAGAAATCTGCCAAATTTATTATTAGGAATGTAATTAACACATTAATTACATTAATGGATTAAATATTCTAGTCTCATCTCACTGAAAATATTGGAAGTATTATAGTGAGTGAAGTTCAGAAACAGGAACTAACCTATATGTGCCATTTTAATATATATACTTTAAGAATTATGAAAATCAAGGTAAAATATATAAAATTGTTTCCATCTTCATAAAGAATGCTTTAATATCTTGTAATTAGAAAGGATTGTGATTTCTGTAGCTCAAGGAGATTCTTTTCTCAAAGCAACACAGGGTAAACAAACCACAATCATGGTTGTAGTTATCAATCATGTTGATCCTTCAGTGACAGTCGGCTTGAACAAACGGAACACTCTGTGTAGAAATTAACGAGAAATTCCATAGAAGGTCACATTTGAATGGATTCTTCGGGGACGTGTAGAATTTAAATAGGAGGAAATGGTAGGATACCTTGAAGGAAGTGGGGAATGACAGTGCTTCTGGCTCTGCTATGATAGCTGGGACTGGGCCCATAACTTTCCTGGCTACTGGGCAGCTTGAAAAGTACCCTGAGTGGAGAGGTTGCTGGAGAATCACAGTAGCTTGGGTGGACAACAGATTTGTATGTTGGTTTGTATAGATTACTAATGTGTATTGCATTCACTTCAGCTGATGACAGAATCACATAATAGCTTGGCAGTCTATTTTATTTGCTTCACATCTCATTTGTAATTCCTAATCTGACTGCTATAGATCAGAAAAATGAACATCTTTGGTAGGAGAGAGAATTTGTAAGGATTTCTCTGAAAAAAGGTTGATAGACATCTCTGAGATGAGTTTTTGGACTCTAGTCGCCTGGTATACTAAGAGTCTATAAAAGAACAGTTAGTGTAACATTTCTGTTTTTTCAAATGTGAAAATTGCCCTCTTTAGTGGAGGGGAATGCTAAGAATTTTAAAAGAATAAATTTAAATAGCTAAATGTTTTTAAAAATCAGGAAACCTCCATATTCAGAGAGGATCTTTGATGTGATATGAATTCAATTTTTAATGTATATAGCCTTTTTATAACTTACCTGAAAAAATTTCATTTGTTATATAATCTGATTCAAGTGTTTGGTTTCTAATGCCTGCTCTGCTAGGAATCTATAAAGGACTGGTTGTTTTAATACATCTGTTTTCTTATTTGGGGGGAGCTCACGTTAGTGATGAGAATTCTAATGCAAGTTTTAAAGATTATCTTAAATTACCTGCATTTTCAAAACATCATGGTAATTCCATAGAGCGTATACTTTCATATTATTTGTATTTTTTTTTTTTTTGAGACAGAGCCTCAAGCTGTTCACCCTGGATAGAGTGCTATGGCATCCCAGCTCACAGCAACCTCCAATTCCTGGGTTCAAGCGAGTCTCCTGCCTCTGCCTCCCAAGCAGCTGGGACTACAGGCGCCCACCACAACGCCCAGCCATTTTTTGGTTGCAGCCATCATTGTTGTTTGGCGGGCCTGGGCTGGATTCGAACCTGCCAGCTCAGGTGTACGTGGCTGGCACCCTAGCCCATTGAGCCACAGGTGCTGAGTCTGTATTCTTTTTTATTTAAATATTAATACTTTACCTATAACTTACTGGTTTCAAAATTTTCAAATTTTTGTGTATTGGATTTATTTATAGTGGAACACATCTAATAGCCTGTTGACTTTTTAAGACCATTAGAGTGTCCAGTGGAAAATTCTATGGGTACGTCTCACCATTTATTCTAAAACTTATCAGGTTTAGAGGATAATGTGAATAATTATTTTTGACACAATATTAAAAATAAGAGTTTGTTCAAATGTAGACTATGTAAGATAATAGATATAATAGGGTACAGGATTGTTCCCATGTTTTGTTAGGGCAAGCATTTTTGACACATGAAATACTGTTGATGACTACAATGAATTTATTTGGGCAAATTTTAATTTCAGCATCGGTGTTTCAATATTGTAGCAGGTTCAGACATTTCACAGCTTGCTAACGATCTATTTCAAGCATTTTTCCTTCAAAACAGTTCCACACTATCTAATTATTAAGAGAACACACAATATGTAGAACAAATTCACATGTGCAAAACTGACAGTCCCGGAAGTGTTACATTCTTATTTGCATTATGGTTTTACTCATGCCGAGTAAAAATCCATGTATTTTTCTCACATTTCTTTTCTTTTCCTCACTGAGCCTCTTAGCAGGGATGCTGTACATGATATTGCAGGCATGCTGTTAGGAATATTAAAAAGGTTAAGAGCCTCAAGCTGAATTATGTTGAAAGAAAGGATTCAGTGTGAACTGTCAATCTGTCTTGTCTTGCCTTTTAGGCTTTTTGACTTTCTTGTTGGCAATAACTTAGGAAAAACGTGGAACTTTTTTACCTGACATTATTCATCATTATTTTAAACAATTGATCTTCCAAGGATTTTTTTTTTTTAGTTGACAGTGCCTATACTTATTATCAAGGCCTGAGTATTGTATTTCTTTTTTCTAGATTGTTCTACTCCTTCAGACATCAGAGACTGCAGTAGGTTGTTACCTTGTGGGAAGTGGCAATAATCTAAAGAATGTCATTAAGCCAGAATCAGGTTGCCCTTCCTAATGGTGGCCTAAAAGGAGAAGCTACCATTCCTGCACAGTGATTGAGAAGAAGCCAGAGCATGAATTTCTCAGGCAAAATCAGTAGGACTCATTCTTTTAAACCCCGAAGACCTCATCATAATGAGACTATTGCTGTATCATCCTAGTCTAGTCCAGACAAAGAAATACTTGGAATGAAAGTAGCTTGCTCTGAATGTAAACTTTCTGCAGATAAATTATAGACCACAAAATAGCAAAAAATCCAAAAAAGATTGTCTATGTCTGCATTTTACTTTTTATAGATATATGTATCGGTATCAAAAAAGACTGTATCCTTATCCTTATGAATTAAAGTGAAAAGAGTATGATGGTGAATAAGTTAATAACATTATTTAATTAAAATGTTAAATGTAATAATTTAACATATTTTTGAAAGAATACAAAGGAAAAGATTGAAGTACATGTTGTGATCCAGACCCTTAGAGGTTCATAAAGTCTTTAACTGAAAAATATATTTATTTTTAAAGAAAGCACCAAAAAGACCAAGTAGCATGTGTTGATTTATTAAATGTTGCCTTGTTTGATTGGACTGAAAGCTGTAATCCAAGGATTAGCCTTAGATTGTGTTAGTCTTTCCATGCCCATAGCCTCTGCTTTAACTATCTTTACATAGAAACATTGAGAGGATTACAAGAAAAATAGCAAGGTAAATGGAAAGATTTGTATAGGTAGATGGACAGGTTAGAGAGAGAGAGACAAGAGGAGAAGAAACTATGTTAGAGTTTTCTTAGGTTCTATATGAAAATTAAAATTAGTAATTCTTTAATAAATTTGAGTTACATAAATCTCATCCATAAATATTAGTCATTTGCCCAATGCAAAGATGTGGGAAGGAAGCCTCAAAGAGACTATGTAAACTTGTGATTTATCCAGGTTTATATTTTAGAGCATGTGGACAATAGATATTGGTTCCAGGCCATCTATTTTTAACATATAAGCAAGTACTTTACCTGGAATAGCTTCTAAGTCAAAGGTTACAGGCATTTCACTCACAGAAACCCATCTAGACTCTTTCATTTTGTTCTGTATCTAGATTTTTTTGTCAGCAGAAAAATAAACTGTTTAAAACTTGAGTGAAGAAAACTTGTGCTTCACCACATTTCCCTTAAACAAGGGTATTTTTCTTAGAGTTTTATCAAATTACCCTTAGTACATACTTTTTTCTTGTAGTGAATTCACAGCTGGCTAGCCAACCTTAAAAGCCCTCAAGGCAATTAATAAACATTGTTCAGATTGGTAGAAATATTGAGAAAGCCCAGAAACCAACAGGAACCTAAAAGGTCATGATTTTTTGAAATCATTTTCTATTCCCTAATCATGGCTTAGAGTTTTATTTGCTACATGAAAAAGATGTGGAGGCTATTTGCCGTACAGCTGCATTTTATACTTTTATAGTTCATACCCTTATGTACTTAATTCTCATCGTAGTGAGTCCTTAGAGCTAAAGCAAGATATCCTGGGATAGAACTCCATAAAAAAATTTACATAATATAAGAATTCATGTTTTTACTGAACCTCTTTTCTTTACCTCCCTGTATAAAATGTGCTGAAAAGCTAGGGAAAAAAATTGTCATCAGTTCTTTGAATTTGGAGGAACCTATGATGGTGAGAGTTAATAGGTACATAAAAATCTTAAGATTAATTACTGTATTTACTTATCAGTTAACTTTCTAAGCACTGCTAATTATCTTTCAAGTAGCCTCTGGCAACTCTAAAATTTCCTATGTGGTGGTGTTCTCAGCAGAGACAGGGGTCATTCATATTTCTTACTTGGTAGAAATTATGAATAGGCTTCAAAGAAAGAAAAATAGGGGGGGAAATGCTTGTTTTCTTTCTGCCTCCTTTTCCCACCAAAATCTGTGCCTTTGGAAAGAAGGTTAGGGGGTGTTTTCCCTGGGTAAGTTGTGGAGTATTACCTTCAGCTATAAGTTTTTACTGTAGTTAGCCAGTCTATAGCCCTAAATGCCTACCAGAACTGTTGGAAGGAGTGTGTGCAGGGAAAACTCTCAAACTCTACAGTATCTGTCTTGAAATAGTTCGGTCTAAATTTCTATGAATGCAATTGCTCCCTCATTCACTTGATTCCCCTCCAGTCTCTCTTTGCCTCATGTCATCTGTAGACTGAATATGGTGTGCACTAGGGCACAGTGATCTTTGTGTTCACTTTCCAGTTCATAGCCGATAAATTCTACAGTCTGAAATCAGTTAAGATATTGTTCTTGGTTACAAACAAAAAAACAAATTCTAGATAACTTTAGAAAAAGCATCTATTTGAAGGATATTAGGCAGCTTGCAAAATTGAATGGAAGCCTTAGGAACAAGGCCTGGAATTATGGGCAAGAAGAGTAATATAGCCATGCCCAGAAAGTGTCTGGTTAGGATATTGCTAATGGAACTGATCATGACCACTGCCAAACACTAAAGGCTATCACCACTGCTGTGGGTAACCTGCTGCTGCTCTGGCACACGTGTGTCCTTTGACACATCTAGGATAACTGTGAGGTCTTTAGCACGTCTTTGCATAATGTCATCAATGTCATTATATATAGCCATTCAACAAACTCCAAATTGAAAATATTTGGGAAAAAATAACAATATAACAATGAGAGTACAAATAAAAATCAATATAGCATAACAACTATTTATATAGTATTTGCTTTGCATTATGTATTATAAGTAATCTAGAGATGATTTAGAGTGTACAGGAGGATGTGTGTAGGTTATATGTACATACTATGCTATTTTTTTTTTTTTTTCTGAGACAGAGTCTCACTCTGTCAACCTGGGTAGAGTGCTGTAGCATCATAGCTCACAGCAACCTCAAACTCTTGGACTTGAGTGATCCTCTTGCCTAAGTTTCCTAAGTAGCAGAGACTACAGACATGTACCACATGTCCAGCTAGATTTTTCCACTTTTAGTAGAGATAAGGTCTAATACTGTGCAACTTTACATGGGGAGTTTGAGGATCTGTGGATCTCCTGATGTTCTTGTCTGCTGAATGGCCACAGGGATGTTGAGGAAGGCTAAGGGGAACCATTCTGAGCTATACTTATGATGTTATGGAAGATATGTACATATGTGTATGTATGTATATCTAAACATTCTTCATGTTCATCACTTCAAGTTGACCTTAAAAACGTAGTGAAATTCGAACTGTTAAATATGAAAAACTAATTTCCCAATTATGTGTGTGGTTTGTGTGGCATTTCTATTTGTATTGACAGTTTTTTTGAAAAAAGTATTTCTCAAATAACCTCATAAAGAAGTAAAGTGATTTAATTTACCGTATGCAAACAAAATGATTTCAACATATAAATATTAATGAGATAATTTACATTTTAAAATCATACTAAGTCTTTGGAGATCAGTGTGTATTTTTCATTTATAGCACGTCCCTACTCACACCACATTCCAGGTGTTCTATTGCCCTGTGTGGCAAGTGGCTATTATTTTGGACAGGGCAGAGCTAAAATATATTACTGGATTCTGAGAGTTGGTCATGAATTCATTAAACATCCTTGGACTATTCTCTGATCCTCACCTATAAGGAGGAAAATAGAGAAAGAATAAGTTGATGCTATCTAAAATACTTTTAAATATGTGCTTTTATTTTTTTAAGGTTCATATAATATTTTTTTTCTTTTATTTTTTATTAAATCATAACTTTGTACATTGATGCATTTATGGGGTCAGGGTGCTGCTTTAATATACAAAGTGAAATGCTTACATTGAACTAAGTAACACATCTATCACAATTATATTCATTTTTTAATAGTTTTGAAATGTACCATTGCATCATGTACATTAGGTGAGGTCTCCCCAGATACCTTCCCTCCTCTCATATCCCCCCTCCCCTTTCTTTCCTCTTCTCTTCTACTTTCTGGACTATAGTTATGTTTTGCCATTCATATAAGTGTGTGGGTGATTATATAATGATTTCATAGTAGTGTTGAGTAAATTGGATACTTTTTTTTTCATTCTTGAGATACTTTACTTAGAAGAATATGTTCCAGCTCCATCCAGGTAAACATAAAAGATGTGAAGTCTCCATCTTTTTATGGTTGCATTGTATTCCGTGGTATACATATCCCACAATTTGTTAGTCCATTCATGGGTTGATGGGCACTTGGGCTGTTTCCATGTCTTGGCTATTATGAATTGGGCTGCAGTAAACATTTTGGTGCAAATGTCCTTGTTGTAAAATAATTTTTGATCGTCTGGGTATATACCTAATAGAGGAATTGCAGGATCAAACAGTAGGTCTTCTTTTAGTTCCTTGAGTGTTCTCCAAACTTCTTTCCAAAAAGGTCATATTAGCTTACATTCCCACCAGCAGTGTAGAAGCGTTCCCTTCTCTCCGCATCCACGCCAACATCTGTAGTTTCGGGATTTTGTGACGTGGGCTAATCTTACTGGATTTAAATGATATCTCAAAGTGGTTTTGATTTGCATTTCTCTGATGATTAAGGGTGATGAGCATTTTTTCATGTGTTTGTAGGCCGTGCGCCTGTCTTTGTCAGAGAAGTTTCTGTTCAAGTCTCTTGTCCACATAGAAATGGGGTTATTTGTTCTTTTCTTATTGATTAGTTTGAGTTCTCTGTAGATTCTAGTTATCAGACCTTTGTTGGAAGCATAACCTGCAAAAATCTTCTCCCATTCTGAAAGTTATCTTTTTGTTTTACTTACTGTGCTCTTGGATATGCTAAAGCTTTTTAGTTTGATCAGATCCCAGCAATGTATTTTTGGTGTTGCTTCAATTGCCTGGGAGTTCCTCCTCATAAAATATTCTCCTAGGCCAATTTCTTCAAGTGTTTTCCCTGCGCTCTTCTTCTAGTATTTTTATAGTTTCATATCTTTTTTCCAGTGAGAATCAATTTTTGTTAATGGTGAAATGTGGGGGAGGAGGTCCAATTTCAGTCTTCTACAGGTTGCCAGCCAGTTCACCCAGCACCATTTGTTAAACAGGGAGTCTTTCCCCCACTGAATATTTTTAATAGTCTTGTTGAAGATCAAATGACGATAAGTAGCTGGGTTCATCTCTTGCTTCTCTATTCTGTTCCATAAATCTACTGCTCTTTTTTCAATTGACACAGAAAAAGCCTTTGGTAATATCCAGCATCCTTTCATGATCAGGATACTTAAGAAAATAGGCATAGAAGGGACATTACTTAGACTGATAGAGGTCATCTACAGCAAACCCACAGTCAATATCATATTGAATGGTGTAAAATTAAAAACATTTCCACTCAGATCAGGAATGAGGCAAGGATGCCCACTGTCTCCACTGCTATTCAACATAGTAATGGAAGTTTTAGGTGTTGCAATCAGGCAAGAGAAGGCGATCAAGGGTAACCAAATAGGGTCATAGGAGATCAACCTCTCACTCTTCGTTGATGATAGGATCCTACACCTGGAAAATCCCAGGGACTCAACTTCAAAACTCTTAGAAGTGATCAAGGAATACAGCAGCATTTCAGGATACAAAATTGATACTTACAAGTCAAATATGCCAACAATAGTCAAGTGAAAAAACAGTCAAAGACTCTGTTTCTTTTATAATAGTTCCAAAGAAGATGAAATATCTGGGAATTTACCTAACAAAAAAAAAGAAAGATCTCTATAAAGAGAACTATGAAACTCTGCAAAAAGAAATAGCTGAAGATGTTAACAAATGGACAAACATACTTTGCTTGTGGCTGATCCACCTTGTAAATTGTCCAAAGCAATCTACAGATTTAATGCAATCCCTATTAAAGCACCATTGTTATGCTTTAAAGAGCTTGAAAAAAATTAGTACTTTGTTTTATATGGAACCAGAAAAAACCTTGAATAGTTCAGAAATAAATATGTGCTTTTTAATAAAGCATATCCAGAGTAAACGTTACAAAGAGTTTGTGGATTAAGACCATGTGATCTGTTTTTAGAAATCCAAGTAGCAGTTAATAATTATTGGGAAAGGTCTAATAATTTTTTTCTTTTCTAGTATCATTATGGATTTAAACGTATTTTAATCCATTCTATTTGTAGACTCTTTTTGATGCCTCCCTCTGGCTAGTGGAAGCCTCAAGCTGGCTTTGAGCCATTTTAATATGACTGCGGTAAATTTTGATAGCTTCCTTCCTTTCTGGGATGCCAAGACGTTCCAGGCTCCTTTTCTATTTCTCTACTACAGATCTTGAATCAGCCATTTCTCCCAAGACTTCTGTTTCTTGAAGTGAATAAATGGTATTTAGAAACCACACGTGGGTACCCCTCAAATTTTAAGCTGAAGGAATTGTTAGTCTGGAGTCTAATAATGCAAATAACCCTGATAGCAGTGGCTTAATGCAATCCAGGTTTATCTTTACTGAATATGTTGGCAGAGAGTCTTTCATGCAGCAATTTAAGGACTCAGAATTGTGTATGTGGGTTGCTACAAAAGGTTTTTTTACTTTTGTAGAGACAGAGTCTCACTCTTTCACCCTCAGTAGAGTGCTGTGGAGTCACAGCTCACAGCAACCTCCAGGTGGCTTAGGCGATTCTCTTGCCTCAGCCTCCCAAGTAGCTGGGACCACCGGCGCCCGCCACAATGCCCGGCTAATTTTTTATGCAGTTTGGCTGGGGCCGGGTTTGAACGTGCCACCCTCGGTATATGGGGCTGACGCCCTACTCGCTGAGCCTCAGGTGCCACTCTCTACAAAAGTTTTGAGACAGACGTAGTTATGGTCCATTGTATCATTTCCAAGAAACACTGTTGACAGAGTACTTTCTTTCTTTTCTTTTTTTTTTAATTTACTTTTTTATTGTAGGGGATTCATTGAGGGTACAAGAAACCATGTTACACTGGTTGCATTTGTTGGGAAAAGTCCCTCTTACAATGGTGTTTTGCCCCCAAAAGGTGTGGCATACACCAAGACCCCAAGACCCCACCCCCCTCACTCCTTCCCTCTCTCTGCTCTTCCTTTCCCCACCCCTCCCTCATTCTTCCTCTCTCTCCTCTTCCCTCTGTCTGCTCTTCCTCTTCCTTCACCCCCACCGTGTCAATAATTGTCATTAATTGTCCTCATATCAAACTTGAGTACATGGGATTCATGCTTCTCCATTCTTGAGATGCTTTACTAAGAATAATGTGTTCCACTAAAGTCTTTTGATGATGGAAGTGCAAATAAAGTTTATCATCTAAACCATGGGGAGTATGTGCCATCTTAGATGCACTTTTAAAGAAAACATAAACGTATTCAAATGTAAAAAATAAAATCATTCTAGGTTTGATGTTTTAAGAGGCCGACCTGCCCCACAGCCACATCCGCTTCGAGATCTACTTACATGCGGATGAGTTCAGCCTATCCACAGAGCCACAGCTGTTTATAGCAGGGATGGGCACCTGACCCTAAGTTAAAAGAAAAAAAAATATATATATATATATATATATATAACTTTACATAAACATAATTTATATATTTGTGTGTATATATATATATATATATATATATATATATACAGACACACATAAATACATTCCAATCTGAAATATACAGGTGTCCATGAACTGTGTGTGCAATTTACTGTGTTAAATTAGTTTAAGTTGCACACAAACTTTGTGTCCTCTGTGTGTGTGTATGTTAAAGTTGCTATTAACATACTACTACATATTACTTTAAGTAGTTTTAGTCTTAAAAAATCAGCACCACATAGTATTCATTTTAAAAAGCAGGGCACCAGCATCTTGATTTCTCATTGTCTTGGTTCTATGGTAGGTATTACCATTTTATTCACAATTATTTCATCTTTCTCAAAAGCTCTTGCCTTAGTTTCCTGTGTGTGAAGTAGACTTTGCTATCATCCCTATGATGCATTTTGCCAATAAAATTTAAGTATATTTGAAGGCTATCCCGAATGTGTCTAGCCTTGTATTCATAACATGAAAAGTACAGACATGTGTGGCTGCATACTTTCTGGACAGCCTGCGTATGATTTAAACAAAAGGCTCCAATGTGCTTTTGACATTTTGCTTTGTTTGTCAGCTTCATTATTTGCAGTTCTCTCCTCTGACAGGTGCATAGCATGCTCTGTTTAACTACTAGATGTAGAAAGAGTAGACGCAGGAATAAAACTGAAACCAGCCTGTAGCTAGCCATGAGGCAAGACCCACTGAGCCAGGGAAACTCACAATTCATAGAGCTCGGTTCAAGAAATAAAATGGTTTGCGCTAGACACCACTAAAACTTTGAAAGTCTTTTGTATTCTCACTACCAAGCAACTAATGCAGAAATTTATTATGTTGTGACTAAAACTGAAGTATTTGCTGCTGGCTTAATGGTAGAAAGAAAATGTTTGAAGTTCGAAAATGTAACCCATCTTACGTCTGGTAAAACATTTTATAAAACTGTAGTGTATGGTAACCTAGAAAATAAATTCACATAATAAACTTGTGACATTTCCAGAGAAAATGTTGATGGTGTAAGTTGGCATGTATGAACTCCATTTAGTGAAGTAATATAATAATGAGATATGTTATATCTGAATGATTTATAAGTAAAAGTGAGAAGACATAAAGAGTATCCAGAAATTCCTAGAAATACAGAGTTAGAATGCAGAAATATTTCTCTACAACTCAATCAAGTCTGAAAATCATGACAGCTTTGGGATAAAGAACAAACCAGAGAAGTGACTATTATGCTGAACAATAAAATTTCTGAGTTAAAGTAATATGAGCAAAATCGTAGAGAATGTTCCTCAATGAGAGAATAACCATGGCCTCATGGAATTCTAGTACACTGTATTTTACCAGGTAAATTTTCATTGTAAGTAAAGTGGAGTTGATAAATATAATCAACTACTTAATTATTTTTGACAAGCTAATAATGTTAAAAGCCATGACAATCTGGATTACAAGAGCCCTGACCGTTCAAGATTTGGAAGTACCTATTCTTTCTCCACTTTATGTCATTACGAAGCACACGAACATTGTTGCTGAGCTAACAAAGTAAGTATTGTATATTCTTTTCTCCAGTGTCCTCTGTAGAATGTGGCCAAAAAAGATAAGGGAAGCAAACATGAAAGCAAAGCTTGAGAAACAGAGCACAGGGGACTGGAAAGCTATTCCCAGCAGCAGGAATAGGCACCTCATCAAGAATCACTTCTGCCCTCAGGAAAGGAGCGGCACATGTACTTGCCCAGGTTGTACAATGACTGTGGCTTAACGATTAATACATGCCATCTTTTCCCCTATGCCAAGAGCCCAGGGTGAAGTGAGTGAGGTGCTTGCTGAGGAATAAAAACTCAGCAAAAACTCTTCTGATAATATTTTGGAAAATCAATATTAATGGCAAACTATCAAAATTATAAAATATATTTAAACTATCAAATTACTGAAAGTATTAAATTTTTGATAAGTTCATGGTATTATTAAATGGTCTTGTTTTAAATGAATAGCACCCTGTGGCTAATACTGTCATTAATTAAAATGTTGATATTTTGTTCCTTATGGATTTGTTGCATGAATCATGCTCACTGCAACCTCAAACTCCCAGGCTCAAGCCATTCTCTCACTGTGGCCTCCCAAGTAATTGCAATTACAGGCATGCAACTAGTATTTTTTTAACTTTTGTAGAGATAAAGTCTTATTGTATTGCCAAAGCTTGTCTTCGTTTCCTGACTTCAAGTGATATTTCCACTTCAGCTTCTCAAAGTGCTAGGATTACGAGCTACCATGATCAGCCTTATTTTTGCTTTCTAAAAATTATGTTAAAAACACTTATCTCAGTTAATGAGATTACTGACTTCTCAAATTTTGTGTGCCAGCCAAGTGACTCACTTTTCCAGTCTTTGCACTGCTTTCTCTCTTTGAGCAGAAAACTTTATAGATGCTGTGTTGATTCTGCTATACCATGTCATGAGCATGAGACACTCAGAAGAAGTAGAAAAATTCTATTAGTCTCCAGAGAAATAGAAATGATATACATATTCAATATAGATTACAAGATCCTGGATGCCAAACCTGGTTGACTGAAAAATTTGAATTTTGCGGGGATACAGTGCATGGAAGCAAATAATTGGTATCGAAAATGAAATCTAGGTTCCTGTTGTGGAGAGTGTATTTTATTCATAGTTCTTTCCAGCAAAGTTTCACAGGGCTTTTCTCTAGATGTTGAACGCAGATTTTTCATGTGCTTTGGCCAAATATAGTTCCCCCAAGAAGAGAGCTTAATGTGTCTGCTGGTTCTCTCATGCTTCTATCCTCTGCATAAAAAATGCTAAATTCATCTGATGCCAGCATGAATTGGCATCAGATGGAGCCAGAACTTAACTTCACTCACAGCTAGGACAAAGCCTAGGCAAGATCAGTGGGTTCATAGATTCCTGAGTGAGAATAAGCATTTGCTGTTATAAGCACAAAATTGCCCCATTAAGCAGCATCATTCCAACCAAGATGACTAGTAGAGATCTTTTATCTCTTTCAATATCAATTCAAATCTGGGAGCAATCTTCTCAAAATTTTATTCCAACCTCTGTTCACATTAGTTATAACCACAAGGCCTTTTTACTATTTACTAGAAAAATAAAAGACATCAAGGTGATTTTCCTTGAGCTTTTGAATGCCATCATCTCATCTCTTGCTTTATATGTCATCCCTCAATTTCCTACCTCTTAAATTTAGTTAATTTATCCACCTGTGATCTGGATCCCTTGGCATTGACCTTTTCAGTGACTTCAATGCTTTGAGTGTGCTGGTCACTCACCTGTATCAACAAGCTCTAGATCTAAATTGAACAGTATTTAGGATTATGAATATGCTCATATAACTCTCATCAAAGAATAATTGACCCTGGACATTTCTCCAAACTTGTATCTCTAAAGCATATCGTGCTACTTATTTTTCTACTTTCTTACATCCCATTCAAATGCTGGCGTCCACTTGTAACCTTATTTCTTGTTAAGTCTATTGAAATTATAATATATGAGCAAATGACTTTTTTTTTAATTTGGTATATTTTGAAATACACATTAGAGCTGATCTCTTCACATTGCTGAATTTTACCTCTTTCATTTCTTTACCATTCCACTGTAGCCGCTTATCTCCTTGTAGTCATTCCTTAAATGTGTACATTTGAAGGTACTTTCTTTTTTCAATTTTATATAATATTTTTGTGGTAGGCACTCTTCCCTAGACATGACTATGCTCCATGTTTGTAATGAGCAGTTAACAAGTAACACAAATTTCTTCTTTCTAGACATTTTTACTAGCAATAGTCATGTATAGTCTACTGTATTCTTAACATAAATATTGCATCATACTTCTCTAATTTAACACTCACAGAACAAGTAATTATTGTTATTGCTCTTTTCACATAATCTCTGTTTTTGGATGACTATAAGGCACTCATCCAGTTTTTTAAACATACATAATAGAAAAATCTTTCCTTCACAATCTCTCAGTTAACCATATTGGTTAAAGCTCAAAATGCTTATTCAATATACATCTTCCCTTTCCAATGAGAACATCAATTTTTAAGGTATTAGGTCAAGATCTCTTTGTTTCTTATTAAAGAAAATCACTGTATAAATATTTAATACATGCATGGCAGAATAAAAATTGGTAAATATTTCACAGAAGTGAGAGAATATGGAACAACATAGTAAATATTTCACAGAAGTGATAGAATATGTAACAATGTATTTGACAAAGACTTCAAGCAGTGCATGTATGCATATTAGAAAATTTAAATACCCTCCAAATAAATTTAATTAGTTTAATTAAACTTGGACTTTAGCATTTTGAACTCACTTCACTTTAAATTATCTGTTTTGCTAATGTTAATTTAGAAAATAATAAAAAAGATAGCCAAGTTTTTATAATAATATCGTCTCACTCTGACACTATTGGTCCATCATAAATTGTTTCAATTTATTTGAATTTCATACAGAAATAATTTTGAGTGGCCATAAAATTTCAGATTTTTAAATTTAGCAAGTGTTCCTTCCCACTCTCAATAATATATTCCTGTAAAACATTTGAGAGGAAAAGGTACATTTAGAAAGTAAAGCTCATTTATCATGTTTTATAAATGTGAAATAATAAAAAATAAACTATAAACAAAGTGATTTTCAAGGATAAAGGAATAGAATTTTCTAGGTTGCTTTTACAAATAAGAGATATGAATGTTTACCTATGAATAAAGAATTAAAGAGAATATGGATGAAAGAAACTGGATAATTTAAAGAATTAAACTAGATTTATTTTATGTTCTGAAACAGAATGTGTACAATTACACACTTCTAAAACATTTTACTCTTCTATGAGCTAAGTACTTAAATGTAGGAAATAATTACCTATTAAAGGTCCTTTCCATCAAGCATAATTCTTCCAAATTTATTTTGATGATTTTTCACTAATAGAGTTTTAGCAATATTGAACACACCAGCAACGGAACTTACAGACAGTCTCTCGTCTTACAAATGTTCACATTTAGGATTTATTCATCAGGATGTAACTCCATTAGAACCTAAGCAATATCTGGATTTAAGATAGTTTGATGATTTTTTTACTTTATAATTATTCCATTTGGATATTAATGTATTTTCAACTTACTATATCTTCAATTTACAGTGAGTTTATCAAGATGTAATCTATTATGACAATGTGTATATTGATACTATATGAATTTTCCTAATTATTTAACCCAGCATTTCAATTTATTGAAAAAATAGAGTTGTTTTTCGCCTAGAATTGTTTCTAATTGCAAACCATTAGAAAGTAAATGTTCCATGGCAGAATACTGATTAAGAAAATGTTAGTGCATCTATGTAACACAACAGTAAATTCTCATCTAAAATTATGCAGCATTATGATTTCTAATGACATTAAAATATGCCATCCTACCATAAGTGGAAAATGAAGTTGTATACCACATTCAATTATGTTCAAACTTTTGCAAGGAGGAAATATATAACTTTCAAACATGACTATTTGCATGGGTCTACACAAAACTGTTAACAAAAAATATCTCCATTCAGTACCCTGGTTTGGAGAGCTTTGCTGCCTACTTGATTGGCTACATAAGTTACAGGCTCACAAAAAAATGAAAATGCAGGGCTCCTTGTTCAAAAAAAAGCATTCCTTCATCACTAAAGGACTGCTTCCTGTAGAGCCAAGGAAAGTTGAGGATTATTGGAGGTTCTTTTGGTATTCTTGAGTTTTCACAAATTCGATATGATGCCATGAAGATTAAAATGGCAGAACACATACTTCTGGATTCAGGAGTTCAATAACAAAACACCGTACACTGTACACTATGCAGAAAGGAACTTGAGGTTGGGTGTGGTGGAGACGGGGATATGAAAACTCACGTGAAGACCAAATCTCACAGGTCCAGAATGGGACAGATTAATCCTGGATTGGAAAAAAAGACTGAAAGAGAGTAAAATACTTAAGAGTCAGAGTCCAAGAGAATAAAGGACTCAGCTTTTGACAACAGGAGGAATATATGAGGATCCAGGCTTTCGGAACATCCTGACTTCCTCCAAGGATGAAATCCCCAAATCCTTAAGACTAAGACAACTTTATTATATTGATTCTTTTTTTTCTTAATAAAAAATATTTAAACTGTTCTTCCTATTACATACTCTTTTCTAGTGCAAAACACACACACACACACACTCTAGGTCCATGGAAATCTGGATATGAGTAATTTGATGTCAGAAAATCTTGATAAAATGTCAGATATGGGTCCTGTACAAGTCTTTATATTGCTTAGCTATTCAATTTATAAATAAAAGTAACAATGTTGACCACATTTACACCTTTTGATGAAAATGTGAATACTGCTATTAAGAAACAACAACAACAAAATTTCAAGATAGCAGAGCATGAACCCAAGCATCAGGCCCTTCTGAATGTGGAGGGGTCCTCACAAGTGCACAGGTCAAATGTCATAAGGCTGGACCTAGCCATGTATCTTCTTAATTTACTCCCACATCATTAGATGTTTCATGATTGTATGTTTCTTTAAAAATGAGCACGTATTTTGTAGTCTTTTCAAATAAATCTTATTTTATAGGGCAGATTTAGTTTTATAGCAAAATAGGCAGAAAGCACTGATATTTCCTACATCTACATAGCTTCTCCTATTATCATCATCCCCACTGGAGTGACACATCTTTTTCTTATTGATGAAACTTTATTGACACAGCATCACCTACTTTTGACAGCTGACATTACAGCTTACTCTCAGTGTTGTACATTCATTCTGTGGGTTTGGACAAATGGATAATGACACGTTTCCACATGCCATTTGGTGTCATACAAAGCAGTTTCATTGCTTCCCAAATCCTCTCGGCTCAGACTATGCATCCTTTCCACCACCCCGTAAGCCAATGATTTTTAACTGTCTACATAATTTTGACTTTTCCAAAATGTCATCATAGTTGGAATAATATCATATGTAGCCTCTTTTATTGGCTTCTTTCACTTAGTAATATGTATTTAAGTTTCCTCCATGGCTTTTCAGGATTTAAAAGCACTTTAGTCCTGAGAATAATAATGTTCCATTGTCCGAATACACCACAATTTATTAGCCATTCATGTACTCTAGGACCGTTTAGGTTGGTTTCACATGTGCAGCTGTGAATAATGCTGCTATAAACATCCATGTGCAGGTTTTTAATATAGTTTTCAATTCTTTCAAATAAATACCAAGGTGCTGGATGATAGTAAAAGAGTATACTGTGTTTAGCTTTGGAAGAAAGGAAGGTACGGAGGGAGGGAGGGAGGGAGGAAGGAAGGAAGGAAGGAAGGAAGGAAGGAAGGAAGGAAGGAACGAAGGAAGGAAAGAAGGAAGGAAGGAAGGAACTGTCTTTGAAAGCGGCTGTAACATTTTATTTTGTGTTCCCGCCCCCATTGAATAAGTGTCTGAGGTTCCACGTCCTCACCAGCACTGGATGTATTTAGCGCTGTGGATTTTGGCCATTCTAACAGGTGTGTACTGCCATTTCATTGTCACCTCAATGTGCAATTTCCTGAAGACATATGATGTAGGACATCTTTACATATGCTTATTTGGCTTCCCTAAGTCTTCTTTTCTGAGGTGTCTGTTAATGTCTTCTGTCCATTTTTTAAGCAGGTGTTTTGTGCTCTTATTGTTAGGTTCTAAGAGGTATTTTATATTTTAAATAGGAGTTCTTTATCTGATATGATATATGAAAATATTATCTTCTAGTCTGTGGTTTGACCTTTTATTCTCTTGACAATGTCTTTCATGAAGCAGGAATTTTTAATTTTAATGGAGTTTAACTTATAGAATCTTTTTTTCAGGGATTGTGTCTTCTTTGGTGTAGTATTTAAAAACTCATGACCAAATCTAAGGTCATCCAGATTTTCTCTGATATTATATTCTGGAAAACTTATAGTTTCGTGTTTCACATTTCAATACGTGATCCATCTTGAGTTAATTTTTGTGAAGGGTATAAAGTCTATATCTAGATTCATTTGGGTTTTGTATATAGATATCTAATTGTTCCAACTCCATTTCTCGAAAATAACTATCTTTGGGCCAGGTGCAGCAGCTCATTACTGTAATGCTAGCAGTCTGGGAGGCTTTGGCGGGAGGATTGTTTGAGTTCAGGAAAGTTCAAAACCAACCTGAACAATAGTGAGAACTTGTCTATCTCTACTAAAAATAGAAACATTAGCTGGGCATGGTGACAGGTGCCTGTAGTCCCAGGAGACTGAGGTAGAAAGATTGATTTGAAACCAGGAATTTGGGGTTGCTATGAGGTGGGCTGATGCCATCATACTCTAGTTTGGGCAACAGAGTGACACTCGGCTCAAAAAAAAAAAAAAAAAAAGACCGTGCAGGGAATTATGTAACCTGGACCAAGTTGAGAACACATTTTGCTTAAAAAATCATCATAAGAATGGAGAAGCAAGAATCCAATGTACTCAATTCTAATATGAGGGCAATAGATGCTCTGATACCAGGTTGAGGGTAGGGGAATAAGGGATCGGAGAGGAGAGCAGGGAGGGAGATGGAAGTCCTGTTGGGGGCAGGACACAATTACAAGAAGGACTTTTACCTAAAAACCCAATCAGTGTGACCTAAGTCATTGTACCCTCAATGAATCCCAAACAATAAAAAAAAAAAAAAAAGGACAATGAGAAAAGGGAAGGGAAGAGAAGGGAAGGGAAGGGAAATGAGAATACTATCTTTTCTCCTTTTTTTTTTGGTCTCAGCTCCTCTGTCAGACCAGTTGACTATTTATTCAGCTCTATTTCAGGACTCTTTATTCTGTTGGACTGACACAGTGACTTATCTGTCTTGATAGTGATCACCAATACCCCAGTATCTTGGTCACCGCACCTCTATCATTTGTCTTGAAATCAGGTAGTGTCAGTCAAACTATATTCTTCCCCCTCAATGGTGTGTTGGGCAGATCTTTTGGCTCTCCATATAAAATTTAGAATCAATCTTTTAATATCCATAAAATAACTGGCTGAGATTTTGATTGGAATTGCGTTGAATCTATAGATCTAATTGGGAAGAACTGACATCTTAACAATATTTAGTCTTTCCATCCAAGAGCATAGACTATCTCCCAATTAATGTTTTTGTTTGATTTCTTTCATCAGTTTTATAGAGTCCTTCATATAGATTCTGTGCATTCTTTTAGATTTAGGTTTTTTTCTCTTTTAATACATATTTGGTTTCTTAAGTATTGTCAATCCTGAACCTGAAAACATTTGTATAAGTAAGAATCATGGCATTGAATATTCAATACTTGTTAATTAAGGCTTAGAAACATTACTGTGACTATTCTGTGCAGAAGCCGAGGTGAATGTCTAACACAGTGGTTCTCAGCCTTCCTAACACCGCAAACCTTTAATACAGTCCAAAGGGGTTGCAACGCACAGGTTAAGAACTGCTGGTCTAACATACCATACTAGTGGTCATGCTTTAGAGGCCTTTATCTTCTCTACCCCTTTAGCTCTAATAGATATCAATATTACTTAAGTTTAATTTTGAGTATGTTTTCTTCTTTTCTTTTCCTTTTCTATAGGATTTTGTTTGCTACCTTGCTTGTTTCCTTACAGCAAAATTATTTAAGGCATTGAATCATCTCTAAGTCACATTTTGTTGATGAATGTTCTGGATGTTTTTCCTTTCTTAAATGAGTAAAGTCCCTATTCTGAATTCTTTATAATGTGAATGTTGTGTGAGAGATACCTGAGACATTAAATGGCGATGTAGATATCTAATTGTTCCAGCTCCATCTCTTGAAATCTGAATAAAACTTTTGGCTAAGCATAAACTTTATTAGGTTCAAATTTATTTCTACTAAATACGTTAACTATTGCCCCATTATCATCTGGCATCGAAGTTGCTGCTTAGAAATCTAGATTTTTTTTTTTTTTTGCAACCTACTATTTTTTTCTGGTACTTCTTAGAATAATTTCTTTAGATTTAATTTATTAGCATTTGATAATACACTTCTCAGAGGCAGATTTTTCCTATTTGTCATGTTATTGTCCTTTAATCTGAGGTCTTTCTTTTAAGTTTAGAAAATTTATCTCCACTATTTCTTTATAATTTCCCTTTTCTATTTCTATTTGATTTTCTTCTTATGCTATGACAGCAACAAATATATAAAGCAAAAATGGCTAGATACCTAACAGTAGGAGTATTAAAGTATTTATAATTGCTTCAGTTATGTAAATTCAATTTATATCACAGCAAATGTTTGGATTCCTTCAAATATGTTATTGACTACCACTAGTAAGAAAGGCGAAGAAAGAAATGAAAAATGTGAATATTTAATGTAACATTTTAACTTTTTACAAGCATGGATTAGATAATAATAATGTCTTTTTTAAAAAAGAGAATTTTAGTCTTGGGGCAGGGATGCAAAAGCAGTAGGGTTTTCATGTACCCTTCACACGTCCTCTCCCCCAGGCTTTACTACATAATAGTAGATTCTGTCTGAATTCTGGAAAATAATTCTCATCCTTCATATTTTAAGTTTTCTTTTATGTTATTTATTTCATTATCTTCCCCAGCTTTTTTTTTTTTCTGGCAGATATCCTTCACTTAATAATGTGATTATTAATCCATTCTTTGGCCTCTTTAAGTTACTATTTATTTATTTTAATGTGTCCTTTCAATTATTATATTTTTAATGCCAAACATTACCACATGTATCTTTTTTGTTATTCTTATGTTAGATTGAAAGTATTTTCCTTTATTACCTTCATAAGTGTTTTCCTTTATTACCTTCAAATCACTCGATGTGATTTTCATTTTTGGCCCATTCATTTCCCTATTCTGAAGGTATTCGTCAGAGGTTGGCAAATGATGGGCTTCCTATTTTTGCAAACAAATATTATTGGCACACGTTCATGCCTGCTTATTTATTTATTGTCTTTGGCTCCTTTCACAGAACAAAAGCAGAGTTGAGTAGTTGACCCCAAATAGCCCACAAAATAAACATTGTTACTATCTGGCCCTTTCAGAAAATGTTTGCTGACTCTTGCATGTGTAATTCAGTTTACTCTTTCTCCTTTGAGATAGTTGGGCTCATTTCTCTTCTAAAGTGTTGAAAGTGATTTTGGCAATGATTTAAGAGGAGCCAGACATCAAACTTTGGTTTTCTGTGTTTATTTGTATGTGCCTATAGGAGGAAAGCAAATTGGAAAGGACTAGGTTCTCTCTCAAATGACACCTTAAAGACTAGGAGTTCACTCTTATTTTTCCACAAAGATGAAGTGTGGAAAAGTGCTATTCTTGTGACTATAATCTAGAATCTCAAGTAGATTCTTCTAAACATTTTAGTTGTTTCCCCTTGGTCCTTCAAATTCCACCCCACCTATGATTCCACTAAGCATGACCAGGTTCCCACCTAAGCACCGTATGACTCCCTCTCTGTGCTCTGTTTTCTCTTTTGTTACAGCACTGAATGTGAGAGTCTCACTGCTTGCTATAGAGCTGGAACACTAGTCATCTCAGTTGGTGGCAGGATAGCCCTGCTGAAAATTCATAGCTGAATCTTCACTCAGGCAATAGAATCAGCTTAAGGGAGATGCCCTGTCCAGCCACATTAAGCCTTTTGTCTGTGCCCATGGCCTCAATTCAGGAACATCTCTTAATGCTCTTGACACGAAAATCTATTACAGCTTGGTCATATTTCACATTTCTTTTTGCCCAACTCTGCCTTCTTCATGTCCTTATGCGGTGAACTGCTGGAGCCAGTGTAACTTAGTATTTAATATTCAGGAGTTATATAAACAAGTTGTTAAACCAATATAGGTTGGGGAAAAGCCATGTGAGGAGTATTTAAACCATAGGAATCAGCAGACTCTATATACTGTGGCTTCTTTTTCTAATACAGAGCTGGCTACCAGAATGCCACTACTTACAGGTGCTATTTCTAAGAACATTCTGTAATAAATTTCCTTTATCCAGTTCTTCATTTCACAGTCTCAGATCATGATCTAGGAAATTTGGTACCTGGAAAGCTTCAAGGAAGCAAACCTCAAGTGGGGTTTTGGAGGGGATCCGTCAACACCAGGATGAGAACATTGTTACTGGTGTGAGGAAGAATACCAGCACCCTAAGCACCGTGCGGTTGTGAGACAGTTATCAAAAGCGGTGAAGCTGAATTGAAGGCCAGCAGAAGCAAACGCTCCAGCATAATATCTCAGAAATCTGAGCAGTCACAGTAGTATTGGTAGTACTCGTTACAAAGCGATAGAATTAAATGCCTTCTACTGAATGAGATAGATGCATTTGAGAAAATTGATGACAGGATGAAAGTGATTAATCACCAATTTAAAGCACAGTCTGTAAGACAGAGGGCCTCTGTTATAGAATATAAAGCACCTTCTTATCTATTGGAGCCAGAAGGCATAACAAGCTGACGATCAGACCCAAAACATAATTATGAGGATAGCAGAGATCCAGAGAATGTTGAATTTCAATCCTAGTAGGTCTGTTGTGCCAAGTCTGGGACCTAGTCGGGAAGAACTAAGATGCTTTCCTTTGATATGAGAATATCTAAATCAGCACACTCAAAACTGTGAAACTCCAGATTCCACAAGACCCTTTGAGTCTGAAGTAGTACATTTTTCTCTTTTGAAGGTTAGCAATCTCTTCCTCTCAATCCTGCTCCTTACTTGAACCATATAGAGCCTATGGCTTATAAAATAACATCAACCCCTTTCGAATCTAAACATTCTTTCCACTCTGGCTGCCAAAACAATAACAAGAGTAAACTCACAAGAAATCTATTCTGGGAAGCACTGAGTCTGCTTTGGGGGGACAGTTACTATACCACAGAGGAGCTGAGGGCCTATCAATTATTTAATAGTCGGAAACAGGAGAGTATGTATGAAATTGAATTCTGAGGGTACAGAATCAAAAGGAAAAAGATACAAAGTTGGAAAGGAAATAGCTTATTCATACAGGAGCATGCTCACCTGAGACAAAATTTAACACCATGGCAAGATGCTCATGACACTCTTAATATACTGCCAAGTAGGATTTGAGAAACTTGAGAAATGTGATAACTTATACAAATTGAATCAGAGCTGGCAGAACTACCATAGTTAATCAACCATGAGAATAAGGATTAAACGACTCAAGAAAATGAGAATAAGAGAATGGTATGTTATGCAAGGCTAGAAAATGCACCTGGAGGCTGTGTCTGTAGGAGATCCAGATGACACTCGCTTTGCCATCATGATAAGACGTGTGTCGTTGAGAAAAGTTGTAGAGCAGGAAGAATACACAGTTCTGCCAAGGGGTGGCCTACATGTACAGAATATTTTGTAACATTTTGTAATGGATATTTTGTAAATAAAAGTATATATAGTTATGATCTCCTGTTTTCTCTATGTATGGCAACTTGAGTGGTGATTTTTAGGACACTCTGTAGTAGGATATGCTGTTTTGGAATTGTGTTCCCAAATAATAGAGGCCAATATCAGCCCTTAATTATGTGAATAATGATGGACAAATTTATTTTAATAAATGTCAAGTTTAGATTGGAAGTCTAAGTTGTTTGACCGTCAGAGAGTTAGGCAGATACTTAAATAAGTATTATTACAAGATAAATGGGGCAAGCAACATCTGCTAAGTCTGTACAGTTCAAAGAAATAGAGAATTATCAAGCACTAGTGCAATAAAAAGTCATGATGACAGACTAATATCTGGAACTGGGTCAATAGTTTAGCCCTGGACACTTCTGAAGGAGAGGGGTTTCATCTGAGTACTCTCATTTACCTCATTGGACCTGATTTAGGTGATAGAGTCCTTACTACAAGTCTGAGCAAGGTTCCACCACAGAGTGAGGCTTTTGGGGAATGAGATCTAGTGAGAGAGCTGTCGCATATGAATTATCACACCCGACTCCTGAAAGGTGCATTTTTTTCCTGAAATGACAATACTTGCTGTCACAAGTGCTTTTCCAGAACGTTGGCATTTCTCTTGAATTCAGATGAGTTTCTGTGACAGCCTCAACTGATAGAGAGCATCATGGGAGTTACACAATGTAACATTCAACACAAGACCAAGAAGACAATATTCTTTTTTCTCTTTCACTTCAGTAGATTTAGGATATATAGGTGGGGATTTTGTTGCATGTATATGTTATACAGTGAGGAAGTCTGGGATTTTAGTGTACCCTTCACTGAAATAGTGTACATTGTACCCAATAATTTTTTTATTTCTCACCCCTGTGCTCTCCCATGTTGGGAGTCGTCATGTCTACTATTCCACTTTGTATGATCTTTAATACCTGTAGCTTCCACTTAGAAGTGATAATATGTGGTATGTGATCTTTCTGTTCTAGACTTACTTCACTAAGGATTATAGCCTCCAGTTCTAAGTGGCTTCAAAATCTATTAATTCTTTTATTATGCCTGAGTAGTATTCTTTGGTATATATATTCACGTATATATATAAAGAGTGGCTATTTCTTTATCCACTCATTTGCTGATGGGCATTTGGGTTGATTTTATGCCTTTGATATCATGAATTGTGCTGTAGTGAACAAGTATTATTTTTTATATAATGGCTTGTTTTCCTTCAGGTAAATACACAGTATTGGGATTACTTGGTCAAATTATAGTTCTACCTTTAGCTCTAAAAACATTTACTCCTCTTTTTCTTGTAAGTCTTTCCATTATAATATAGATACATGATTTTTGTAAAGTCAGACCTCATAGAGTTTCCAACTTGGTGAAAAACTGGGGCTATTAACACCCTGCCCCACCTAACTGACCCCCAGGTTAGAGTCAGCACCAACTTGCCAGCACAATGAACAAGCCAGCTGATGCCCTGTGGAACAGAGAGTTTTCCTACCAATCCTATGTACATTGGAGTTCCAGAGAAAAAGAAATAATGATTGATTTCTTAAGCACATAAGTTTTATTTCTATAACTTTGGAGTCAATTTTGAAACCATGTAGTAGGAAGGCTCTACTTGCATTCTTTACTGTGATTGTTTTGATCATTGAAATTTATTGTATTTTCATACAATTATTTAAATGTGAGTGAAGAAAAAAATAAATGCCTGCTGAGATATTTATTTGGTTTACATTAAATATAAAGATCAATTCTGGAGAAAACTGATAAATAAACATATTGTGTAAATACACATTTAGGAATGTTAATGATGTTGATATACCCCATTACACCACAGGTGCTATAAATTGAATTAAAGATTATATTATCTAATATTAAGGGAGACATTCACTCTTTTTTATATTCATTTTACCCTCCATGATTTCTGAGGAAGAGCAGGCAATCATGTATTTATATTACTGCTTCATTGCATGTAATAGATTTTTTTTTTAATGGACTTTGGTTTTATTAGTTTGCCCACGTGTCTGAAGTGGCAGTTTTCTTTACGTAAACTGCTGTCATTTTCTGTGATGCTCATTTTGTACAATTAGATTTTTTCATTAAACTGGAGACTTTTCAGCCTTTATTTCCTCAGATATTTTGTTGCTCTCATTCTCACTCCTTTCTGTTGGAGACCTCTCATACACGTAGGTTTATTTAACAACTTGATATAGTTTTAGAGGGTGCTGAGACTATAGTCACACTTTTCAATGTCTTTGTCATTTTTCTTCAGATTAGTTAATATCTAAGTTTTGTCTTTAAATTTACTGATACTTTATTGCAGTGTCAAATATGCTGATGAGTTTATCAAGTGACTTTTATTTTCTGTATATTTTACCTTTTAGTCCCTGACTTGGTGTTTGTTTTTTTTTCAGTTTTCATTTTAATTCATTCTCCTTTGTTTGCTGATTATGTCTATTCTTTCAATTAATCTTTTATCATATCTTTAATAGTTGTTTTATAATCCTTCCTTGCTAATTCCAAGATATAATTTTTTGGTCTCTAAATACGACTTTTTTTTCTCTTTATTATGGGCCATATTTTTCAGCTTCCTTCCAAGTCTAAATGCTTATATGCTAGACATCGCTTATGATAGATGAAAGGGTGTTTGGATTATGTTATATTTCCTTAAATTTTATTGACTTGTTTTTCTTGATACAAAGTTAAATTATTGGCAGGTTATTTTGATACTTTGACTTTTTTCATGGTGATCTATTATGGTTTTATACTTGAGTTTGTACTTTTTGTTAAACCATACTTCTTTCACCTAAACTGTGCTTTTCTGGGTCTCAACTGAGGTTTGGAGCTCTGAGAGCTCCCAGAGCTATGTGCTTTGAGAGCTCTCCTCAGCTTCCAGCCACACAGCACTGGGCTTCACTAGGTCTCATGGATTCTCCTGTTGTGTGCTCAGCCCAGCTCTGAGCCAAAGTTCTATGAGGAACCCACTTAAAGACGTGCGTGGTCCTCTTCTTAGCAGCTCCAATTCTCTGGTCCATTTCTGTGCAAATTTTGGCCGTGTTTAGAAACCCTTGATATTGCAATATATGCCTCACTGTCCATCTTGAATGCTATGATCAGCTTGGGGTTCAACTCCTTGTACTATAGTTTACAAAGTACCTGAAGGCAGAAAATCAAGGGATTAGTAGGCTTGTGCCCAGGCATTTCCCTTCTCTAAAGAATCATTATCTTGCATTGACTGCTTTCCAATGCCAGAAAGGAAATGTATATTTGGTCCATTTTTATAGTTCCCTACCATAAAAATAAAGAACAAAAACCATATTTGGTAAGACCACAGCAAAACATTTAATATCAAAAGGTCTATGCCTGAGGCTGGGCATAAAGCTCAGGCCTGTCATCCCAGCACTTGGGAGGCCCAGGCAGGCAGATTGCCTGAGCTCACAGGTTAGAGACCAGTGTGAGCCAGAGTGAGACTTCATCTCTAAAAATAGCCAGGTCACCTGTAGTCCCAGTTACATGAGAGGTTGAGGCAAGAAAATGGCTTAAGCCCAAGAGTTTGAGGTTGTTGTGAGCTATGATGTCCAGAATAATTGAAAAATAAAAATGATGGGTAAAAGTATCCCAAATGTGGTGAATTGGATAAGAAGACAGATTCAGCATTTCTTCTTCTCTACAATACCATGAATTTTAAAAGAGAGAGCTGTCAAAGATACATGTGCCCTCTCCTTTATAGTACTACCGTGCCTGTGTCCTAAAATTAATTTGAAGTCCACTCTGTCCTGCTGCTGCAGAAGCTGAGGGGTCCTTTAAATGTTTTTATAGCACCTGTAAAATTGATTCACAAATTAATAATAATAACAAGAGTCTCAGATTATCCAACTTTCTTCAAAGCTTTTCGCATTATTACCAAAATTTATTTGAGTCTAAAATCCTTAAATTATACTTGAATTATATGTTCAAGTGTTACATCTATGAAAACTAAATGTGGCCAGGTGCTGTGGCTTGCACATGTAATTCTAGCACTCTGGGAAGACAAGGCCAGAAGATTGCTTGAGGTCAAGAATTGGAGACCAGCCTGAGCAAGAGCAAGACTCCATTGCTACTAAAAATAGAAAAAAAATAAGCTGGGCATTGTAGTAGGTTCTTGTAGTCCCAGCTACTTGGAAGGATTAGGCAAGAGGAGATCTTAAGCCAGGAGTTTTGGATTGCTCTGAGCTAGGCTGAGGCCATGGCACTCTAGCAGGGATGACAGAGCAAGCCTTTGACTCAAAAAAACAAAAAGAAAAAGAAAAACTAAATATTTTACTTCCACCTCTAATTAGTTTCAATGCACTATAATTATCATGCCGTTGATACCATAGTTCCTCCAGGGGTTATCTCCACCGTAGATTGCAGCAGCAATGGAGTTCTCTTCTTTTTCTGATTAGTAAGCAATTTACTTGCAGACTAACTAATAACTAAGAGTCCACTTTTTATATTTATTCCATATAACATTCTAGCTCGGTGATTTGGACATAATCCCACAAAGAAGGATTTAAGGAACAGGTAGATTGAAAAGAGGGAAAGGGAGGGCGAACAACTGGGGTCTGTTCCTGGGGTCATTTTTGTAGGCATTGGTACCATTCCTACTGCTGATTCATTCTCATCTCCTGTTGTGTATTAAATGCAACTCAGAATTGTTGACCATTAACACAAATTCTGCATCGTTGTTGCTGCATCTCTCATTGTGTGCGGGTTGCTCTCCGGTGCGCTCCCTTCTTTTTCTGTCTGTCCTTGCCAGTAAGTTTGGGCTCTGACAGCACTGGACTCAGCTCTGAGTCAGAGAGCAGAACTTGCGTTCGTGCAACTTGAAATGGAAAACCAATACCGTGAGGTGAAACTGATCTTCCAAGGATCTGACCTTAACGGCTGAAACTGAAATCAGCTGCTGTCTGAAGGGCTCCAACAGCAGTCCCCAAAAGCATCTGCTAAACTCACTTTTCATATTCTAAGGATTTATTTACTCACTAGTCTCCTAATATGTCCTTTTCCACTCTCTGCCTTTCTGGGTTAATGTCTTTTTTATTTCTTCAGTTTTATTTTATTAGGAATTCTAGATTGAGTAGAGCTTGTTTAATCAGCAATACCAAAGAAGCATAATTTATTTTTAAAAAGTCTCTAGAGGAAATATTAAAGATTTTTCACAATTATAAAATAACACTATGTTCAAAGATAGTTAATTATCAAATACCAATATTTACAATCTTGATTCTAGTCTCTAAAAAAAATCAAACGGTGCATGAACTTGCTCACACACACAATCTGAACATACTTTACCATTCAGAATTGAAAAACATAGAAAATAATTTAGGTCTTTCACTGGTGTACTGTCGGTGCCCGCTGTGGGCACCCTGTTGCCGTGTGAACAAAACCAGCCAGGGCCTTGGATTGAAGGTACAAATGCCTGCAAGAGGGGCCCTCCCACCAGTGCAGGGAGAGCCCCAGTAACCTCTGTCCTGGACTTTTATTGAAGTGTTATACAAAAGGTGTGGGGGGGTCCACGTACTGGAACTACATTCTTATTAATCGCTACATTCCTTTTCTCCCCTGGCTCAACTTCCACCCTGCTGCACCAGGAATGTCCAATGTATAAAACCGGATGATGTTAACTCATTAATGCCTGCAGCTGCTTGAGAGCTTGTCTCCAGGCAGCAAAACATCTCCATGCCGGCTAGGAAACTCCTGCTCCCAGCGCCTTCCTCAAGAACTGGTGGCTGCTTCTATAAGCCTGGTGCTCATTCTGCTACAGTGTACTTTTCAACACTTTACAAAAGTACATGTAAAGTCAAAATACCATAAAGCCTCCAAAAAAGTATGAAAACTTTCAATGATCTTTATAATTTGGTCTTTTATAAACAATAATTTATAAAAACCATATGAAGGCAAAACATTTCAGGATAGGCAATGTTATTTTTATTTAAATCACTAATGATCTAGTTCATAGCTTAAGAATAACATTTTTTAGAAATATAAAAAAATATATTTCTACTATCCATAAGGATAAATTCATGGAATGGATTTTGAAATTTATTCACATATGTTTGACATTATACATTGCATTAAATATCTCTTAGGAATATATTTCTTTACATTTTTCTTTAAGTAGAGGAAATTTCTTAAGCAGAAATGTCAAACTTTCTTCATCTGACAAATAATTTTATGACTATAGCTATTGATGTTTTTAAAAAGCATTAATTTTGTCTCAAGATCTGTCAAATAGACAATTTCAATAGAATACTTACTGTTTTTTTGTTTGTAATAGCCAATATATTTAGTAAAACAAAAGAACCGGGCTGCTAAGAAAATAGTGAATAATTTTACTAAACTGACTTGTTAAATACCTTGGGCTTGACACATTGTTGATTATGCTGACAGTTTACATGGAATTATAGCACATGCTTACTTGTCTAGTATTACATATCACAGAAAAGTAAATATTATACCTAATTGTAAGACCTGAAACCTGAAAACTCTGACAAGTACTACAGTGAAAACCCTTCAAGATATTGGCCTATGCAAAGAATTTATGGTTACAACTGCAAAGGCAAATACCGCAACAAAAAAAAGCAAAAAATGGTGACTCAATTGAATTAAAAAGTTTCTGCACAGCAAAGGAAATAATCAACAGAGGAAATAGATAACCTATGGGAGAAAATACCTTGAAACTATACATCTGACAAAGGGCTAATATGCAGAATTCACAAAGTGTTCCTAAATGAACTTTCTCAAGAATGGGAAACCAAATACCATATATATTCACTAATAAGTTGGAAGTAAATGATAGGTACATACAATTACAAAGCAATATTAAGGACATTGAAAACTATGAAGGAGAAACCTTGGAAGGGGTGGGGATAAAAATCCATTTATCAGGTACAATATATACTCTTCTGGTGATGGGCACTCTAAAAGCCTGAGTTCAGCATTCGTTTATGTAACAAAACACTTATATCCCTTAATATTGTGAAATAAAAATTATTAATCAATTAAAAAAATAAAAAAAATCATTTTGCCATAAGGCCATTTGCACTTAAATATTTATAGCAGCTCATCACAATTGCAAATATGTAGAAACCACCCAAGTGCTCACCAATTCTTGAATGGATCAGTAAACTGTGGTGTATGTAATACCATGAATGTGTTACCTAGTCATAAAAGGATGGAGACTTTGCATCTTTTGTATTTACTTGGATGGATACAGAGAAAAACCTCCTAAGTATTGCAAGCAACCATCACGTGTACTCAGTACTAATTTGAAACTATTAGATTAACAACTACAGGCCCGCACAAGAGAAAAACACAATTGAATTCAAAAGGGGGAAAGGGTTCTAGGTCCTAGTCAGAACCTTAAGTTGCCACATACTAGCTTCAATGTAGAAGCATAAGGCATACTTCTTGGATTAAAGACTCAACAACCCAGACTTGGGATTTCGCCTTACAAATGCAAATAGTGTAACCTAGTCTTATGTACCCTAATATTAACTTGAAATTAAAAAAAGAAATAAAAAGACAAAAACAACATATGAAGTGAGAGAAAAAATTCATATTGAACTAAATGTTGTATGGAAAATATATTTAAGTATTATACTATCATTTCTTGTCTATGCTTAAGGATTTAACTCTGAAAACACCCATCATATAATTGTACTAACCTAAGGATCTCAAAATAGTAGATGGTTATGTCAGAAATAAAAGTAGCCATTTGACTCCCTTACCAATTTCTGATACAGGTTGGGTTACTTAGTTGCAAACTATGAGATGGAGAATACATGTGGAAATTAATTAGGAAATATTCTTCGGGTAAGAATATCTATAGAAGGCAAGGGAAGTATAATAAATTTTTAAAACTGTATGTTGCCTTGGTGTTTATTTTGAATATGAGTTTAACTTTCTCATACTAGAAGCTAGGCTTAGTCACCCATGACACAGTCTCTGGTACCATCCTCAAATGGCTCAAGTCTGGAGGCAGAGATAAGAACTTAGAGGCACCTTTCAGGCCTAGCCAATTAGATTCTCCATTTTTCTCTCCACTTCTGCTTTTTTAAAAAAGGACCATTCAGGCATTTGACCATGAATGTAATGTGATCCACATCCCCTTCCCTTACATAAACTGCTGGTCACCACCTGCTTTTCCCTCTGTCTGCCTGACTATGCACTCCTGTGTCCTGTGACCTAAAGATGGACTGCCCTCCAGACTCTTTGTGCCCTCCTTATTCATGATCTGTAAGTAAAACTCTGTATTGTTTGTTATTGTGGTAATGTACTTAACTTGTGCCTTCCATCTGAGAAACAAGGGGTTTCCCCAGACTGGGCTTTCCCTGGCACTCCAAGCTCCAGCTCCAGATAATGGTCAGGCAGACATAAGCTGGGCACAGGCCAGACGTGAGCCACAAAAGAGCCTTCCAGTATAAAGAAGCTTCCCAAGTGAGAGAAGGCTTGGTGATGGGTCCCCTAGTTTGGCATTAGGGCACCTGCCAGGAAAAGGAAGTATCTTGTGAAAGATACACTGTGTCTAGTTGGCCTTCATTTTCTATTAGGGCAAGTTGCTAGCTGCTCTGGTATCAGAACCCCATATAGGTATGAGTTCTGAGAACAGGCAGGAAGCAGGATTAGGCAATGGGAGAAGTTAGGTTGTGATGCAGACTCTACAAAACCTCAGCCAGTTTCAGGAGAACCACTGAAACTGATACTGCCTATTTAGAGGAGGCCTGAACTGGAAGGAAAACGAACACTTACACCCTAAAGAAATCACTGGTTGTCTGCTGCTTCAGAAAAGCAATTTCATCTTTAGCAAAGCTATTTGCTTTAGCTAAGGCAATTCTGCATGAGGGCTGACCACTGAGAGTTGTCTGTAAGGAGTGCTGCGCGGAACTCAGGGAGGATCAAAGTATCTTATTCTTGAGGGGAATGTGGGTAGTGCAATGCACAATGCACTATAGTTTGTCCCTTTTGCTACACTGAAATATTACTTCATTTAAGTCTGGGAAGTAACACCTCCAAGATTTTAGCATGCTTATTTTCCTGAGGGAAACATAAAATAGGAAAGCTAATGGGACAAATTCCATCCCCTACTCTTGTAGCTGGGCTCTAAACAGTAATGAGCATCATCTTTGATGATCTTTCTTCCTGTTACCTATTATAGATTCCTGCCAAACTCAAAAAGCTACTATGCTAGTGGTGGTGACTAAACTGGCAGGATGATCCAGCTTCTCATTCATCAGGGGAAGAATATAATATCTGTAGCATGTCCATCTGGGCCTTGTCTTTTTGGATGATGTTAAGATAGAAGGTGGAAGAGGAAACTCAGCTCTGGGCAACACTATAAATGAAGACAGAGGTCTGTTCCAAGTCAATACAAACTGTTTCAGATCAGTTTTTCTGATAAAAATGGGAAAGAACCAATTTTCCAGATAAATGGCTGCATACCCTATACCAGAGGCCATGTTAATTTTCTCTAGCAAATACATCACATCTGGTGGAACAGCTGCAGTGGGGGCTATTACCTGGCTGAGTTTGCAGTTATACACTGTCATCATTCAGGTTCCATCTGCTTTTATTCTGGAGCCAGATGGGTAAATTAAACAGAGATATGATGGAAGCATGGATCCTTTAGGTCTTTAAGAGTTGTACTAATTTCTATCATCGCCCCTGAGATTCAATATTGTTTTTTTTTATTTTATGTGTCAATGACTGGTATATTTTTAATATCTATATTTACTTATTTTGTTCGGACCGTAAACCTGCATTCCAAATTAGAGGTCAGACACATTATTATTACAGCAAAAGCAGCACTTATTCACTGTGCACTACTCTCCCTTAGGTGTGCGATGAGGACAGGTGTAATCTGCAAATTTACAGGAGAAGGACTTGAAATTCTGAGTATCAAAGCTTATATGGGAACCTCCACAAAGTCCCCTTCCTCCCCCCACTCTGCTCCCCAGACAGGGAGAGAAACCTTATCTTCCTAATGTAAACAAATTATCTTTTGGAAAAGAAGGGAGAATTTCCTAGTTTGTATGGCCTTTTGGAATATAAGTAAGTGATTCACAGTGTTATTATTTTTAAAAATGTAAGTACATGACTACAGACAGAACATCCTTAGATGTGAAGAGTAAATAGTTCTGGGGAAGGAAAACATTCTCTATCTTTATGTCATGGCAATTTTTTTTTTTTTCAGAAAATTCTGACAAAGAAGAAATGGGAGGATATCTTTCCCAACGGAGGTGACAGTTTTAGAATCTTGCACTTGAGCTTCATCATGGTAGTTCTTATTCCTCAAGCCAAGGAAAGAATCAAGAGTTCTTCAACTTCCTTGGTGTGTCTCTTCAAATTACACTCTGATCGTAAAGAGGTAACCATCTGGGTGTGTGTGTGTGGACACGGTGTAACCACTGTGAACCTTACCAACACCATGTTCCCATGAATTCACACGCCTGATGTACCTCATTCTAACAGGGGTTTGTCACGATACTCCTATCAGTGTTAACTTAAAACATGTGCCTGATTGTCCCACAAATATCCCTTTCCTCTGTCATGTATTTGCTTGTGTACATGGCTATGGGTCCCTTTGAAAAAGGAACAGTACACAGAAGTCATGATAGAGGAGTTTTTCCTCCTGGCAATCCAACTCTTCTTCATTCACTGTATTCTGGATATGAATACTAGCTCAAATTTGGAAATAATCAAAGAATATGGCATTTTAATAAGCAATTGCCCTCAATTATCTGACCTCCTACCTCTAATTATATAAACTAAGCATTTCCTTTGGTGACTGTCCATTTGTTTTCCCTATAGCAAAGCAATAGTCTATTAAATATTCCTATAATATTCTTTGGGCCAATCGCTCATTTACCATGTCAACCCTGCCTCTCCTTATGATGATTTTGTTTGATGATTAAGGGTTGATAGCAAATAAAAGGAACCAGCTCTTGATAAGGAGAAGAGGGACCCTACTGTAGGATCAGAGAGTTTAGAAAAATCTAGCAATGACTGATTTGGGGGCATATAAGCTGAAATATTCCCTAAGTAGTCATGGAAACCCATTTCTTCCCCAGCTAGGCACATGATCTTAACAGAGTAAATCAATATAATTTGAGATACTCTGGGAGCTTTGCTACTCTTAGGATTAAGGCCTCAGCTTTGCTTTACAGCTTTCACGTTAAGAATGTGGTGAATTAATCACCCACACGCTTCTTTTCTTTTTCAAAGCATTAATTATTCTTAGCATCATCAACTCAGTTCTAAAGTCCTCATAGTTAATAATTCTCTATTATTCTCAAAAGTTTCATATTTTTATCTATTAGTGAATTCCTTTCTGATAGAATGTCATTTCAGTTCACCACCAAGATGGTAAAATTATACTATTACTTCTAGCCAGAAGCTATCTGTTCTTTGATTGCTACTAGTGGGTAATTTCTTTGCCAGCTAAACAGCAATTGATCCAAAATCTCTGGTTAGTTCTTGCTTTCTCAGACTAATACTATCCTAGACATCACATGTTGAATTCCCCAGGAAGCAGGTTCTTAACATCCCTTTGAGGCAGACTCAGAGTTGGAGATTAGCGTATATTAAGGGTGCTCTTTAGATTCTCACTTCCTGAGGGGAGGTAATGAAGTGATGACGAAGTGAAAACTAGGACCGTGATACAGTCTCGGTGATGGTCTCAGGTGATCCAGCGGGAAGTACTGTGAATCTGAATTAACTGAGTTTTAGCAAAGAGACTGAGCATGCATGCCCCTGTATCAAAGCTATCCATATGTTTTGAGTTATTTTTCGAAGGGTGCATGATCTTAGGTAATGTCAAGGCCCAGTTTAACCAGGTTCTGGACAAGGACCGCTAAGTTACCTTGCTCTGGTACAAGTTTTCTTGGGTGCCTAAGGGCTATCTATTTCAGCAGAAGAGAGACAGAGTGTGTCTTAGAGAGAGTAAAGCAGTCTTCTTAGACAGATAGATCTTAGTCTTTAGCAGAACTTGGTAACCTTCAGCAGAGAGACGGCGTTCTGGCGTTCTGCAGGCAGGAGAGGAGACAGAGTCAGAGTAAGCAGGCCCGTGATAGAATGCGCATGCTCCCTACTGCCTTTGCCTCCAGCCTAATATAAGGCTGATCTCATGCCTCCCAACACCACAGGTGTAGAGACTGCCAATTCACCACAGCCCTCATCTCGCGAGCTCTCATGCTTGTTAGGAGAGCTAAATCCCTTTCCATGCGCTTTTCACCAAGGTGTTCCATTATTGAGTTATACAGGTATTTCTTATAACTCTCACTCCTAGCTATAGTCTATGTGGGCTGCAACAAGGTGAGACAACACATTTTAGCTAAAGCATTTCTGCAAGAAGCCTTAGAGCCAAGGGCTATCTCCAGGTAACACTATCAGCAACAGGGTGAGTAAGTTCTGATCTTGTTAGTGTTAATGCACATACCAGCAGCTGGTATATCAACTGACGTGAAAAAGGTGTTATCTCCTCATCCTTCTTCTTCTTTTTCTTCTCTCTGTCCCTCTACCCTCTTCCTTTCTCTCTCTCTCAATATATTTGATATTGTCTCCTTTTGGAAGCCATCATCAACATGGATGCCATTAGGGATTGCATTGTATATCTGCAAAATAAGATGTTAAAAGTCTTAATCCTTAGTACTTCAGATTATGACCTTATTTGCTTGCTTATTTATTTATTTATTTGCATCCTCTCTCTCTCTTTTTTTATTTTTGGAGATTCACTGAGGATACAAAGAACCAGATTACATTGATTGCATTTGTTAGCTAAAGTCCCTCTTATAATTGTGTCCCACTCCCAAAAGGTGTGTCACACACCATGATCCTCCCACTCACTCCTTCCTTCCCTGTCTAAGCCCTTCCCTTCCTGCACCTCCACCAAGTACTCGGTCATTAATTGTCCTCATATTGGAATTCACTACATAGAATTCTTACTTCTCCATTCTTGTGATGCTTTACTAAAAAGAATGTGTTCCACCTACATGCAGTTTAATACAAAAGATGTAAAGTATCCATCGTTTTTAATGGCTGAATAGTATGTCATGGTATACATATACCACAGCTTGTTAATCCATTCATGGGTTGGTGGACATTTAGGCCATTTCCACATTTTGGCAATTGTAAATTGAGCTGTGATAAATAGTCTAGTACAAGTTTCCTTATGGTAAAACGACTTTTTTTTTCTTCTGGGTAGATACCCAGTAAGGGGATTGCGGAATCAAACATGAGATCTAGGTTGAGTTCTTTGAGGTTTCTCCATACTTCCTTCCCAAAAGGGTTATATTAGTTTGCAGTCCCCCTAGAAGTGTAAAATGTTCCTTTCTACCCACATCCATGCTGGCATCTGCAACTTTTGAAGATTTTGGGATGTGGGCCAATCTCATGGGTTAGATGATATCTCAGGGTGGTTTTGATTTGCATTTTTCTAATTCTTAGAGAGCATTTTTTCTTATGTTTATTAGCCATTCTTCTGTCTTCTTTAGAAAAGGTTCTATTCATTTCTCTTGCCAAAGCAAATAAACAACCTACACAATGTGAAAGGATATTTGCATATTTTGAATCAGACAAAAGCTTGATAAACCAGGATCTACAGAGAACTCAAATTAATCAACATGTGAACTCATTTTTTATTAGGGTCTTTACAGAGGCAGTCATGTAAAAATGAAGTCATTAAAGTAGGCCTTAATCCAACAGGACTTGTGTCTTTGTATCTTTATACAAAGGGGAAAATTGAATGTAGAAAATGGCATGTAGAAGATGAAGACAAAATGTTTCATGTGGGAAAAGTCACATAAAAACAAAAGATTGAAATGGTGCATTTACAAGCCAAGGAACACCAACAATGGCCAAAAAATCACCAGATGCTGAGAAAAGGCAAAGAATGATTCTCCTACAGTTTTCAGAGGTATATGATCCTGTCAACTCTGTCATTTTAGATTGTTAACCTCCTCAATTGTGTGACAATACATTTTTATTCTAAGCCACCAAGTTTGTGATCCTTTCTTCTGGCAGTCCTGGGAAACTAATACAGAACCCAAAATAAATCATGTAAAAATTGACTGAGATCATGTGTTAGTTTAATTTCCTGAGTAAAAGTTTTTTCTTTTTATATATTATACACATTAAAAATACAAACGAAATAATAGTATAATATATTTACCACATTACTGAGATTTGTAGTATTATACAAGTTGAACATCCCGAATGTGAAAAATCTGAAATTGAAACTGCTCCAAAATTTAAAACTTTTAGAGTGCCAACATGACACTAGTGAAAAATTTCAGGCCTGATCTTATAGAATAGATTGCAGTCCAAATTTTGTATCATGCACAATATTTATAAAAGTTCTCTATGAAATTACATCTATAAAACATAAGATAATTTTATATTTATACTTGGATACCATCCCCAAGATAACTCATTATGTTTATGAAAATATCCAACATCCTCTGATGCATTTGGAAAAAGAAATACTCAACTTGTAACAATATGAACAGTTAACAAGAAATCTGAAGACAAGGTATTTGATATAATGATCACTGAACAAGATGAGGATAGGTTGAGATAATAAATGGTATGGGTATTCATCACTGAAAAGCTAACATCTAAACAAAGATAGTGCAGACACCTTAATTTGGGAGCATACCTGATAACCTAAAAGAAAATTAAATAAAACAAGTTCTTCTGGCATACCAAGATAAAGAACTAGACCTAGGATAAGTCCAAAGACGGCGGTTTTGTCAGAAGCTTTATGAAGAAGAAAGGCATTGTCATGTTCAAACTAGGTGCCCATTCTTATGAGGAAAAGAGTTGTCCCTTCCATGATGGAAGGAATCCAACTTATTCAACCTGGTAAATCCCCCTAGGAAATGATGCATATTGGGGTTAGGTTGTATATCAGATATTGAAAAATGGGCCACTGATTATTGGCTGTAGCCAAGTGTATTCTAGTGAGAAAGAAACCTATGTCTAATATATATTTTCTAAGCAAATGATGTCTCTGTGAGTATTGCATTGAGTCCTGAATAATATTGACTATACCTCCTGATGATACCGGAATTTCAGGTTCTTGGTCTTAGTGATTTGAAAAATAAATCCGAGGACCACAGATCAGTGGTAAGACAGAATTTATTTACAGAAAAGAATACAAAAAACCCTAAAGCTCCTGGTAGAGAGAGAGAGAACTCAAGTGGGGAGATAAAAGCTCTCTCCGTTTCTCTCCTGGTCATTCCTCATTTCCACCTTTAGGCTCTTAGTCTTGGGGTATATATAGGTATATGGGTTCCTTAGCCAGGAAATGAATGCACATAATCCCTTCCCCCTGGGGCAAGGTGAATGAATGTATCAATGAATGAACATAGTCCCTTCTGCAGGGGCAAGGTGAATGAATGTATTAATGAAGGGGACACAGTTCATTCATGCAATTGAGGCCTAGGAAATTCACATGAAATTGACCTAGGCATAGGAAATGGGGGTTCCATATTTAGTCCTAAGTGTAAAGTGAAGGAGGCACCAGGGCAACAATGTCTTCTCATAGTTATCCGGCCATTTTGGATATTGGAGCCTCTGGTGGGGGTCAGAGGCTCCCCTCCTTGCCTATCATCCAGCCCCCTGGTTCCTCAGTAGACTGGGGCCGCTCCAACATCGCCAAGGTGGAGGCTCACCTCTGCTGAGCTGGCTGGGACACCAAATGTCCTGTACCACTGAGATACTTTTGGATTTTAAACTATAGGTATTTAAAGCGTTTAATAAGAACATTTTCTGGTTCTTGGCATTTACATGTGAGATTATCTCTTTAGTACCAGCTATGGAACATGAATGCTTAAAAATCCTAAAAGTCTCAATTGCCCTTTCTCATCCCAAATAGTGGCACACACACTCCTCTCCCCATAGATGTGATCTAGTTATAGATTTATGTTTGATATCAACACTTTTCATTGTAATTTGTTTATGTCATTATAAGTAGCTAACTATTATTTATAACTAATTCACTTAATTTCTATATTTGTTCCATAACCTTTCATTCATAATTTTGTTTTTCTTAAATCATTGATTGATCTTTTAAATTTGTGATTTAAAATGTTTCACTTTTTAATGTGGCTTTTGTTTTAATATTATTATAATAAAATATAACATATTAAATATTCTATTGTATATAATATAATGTTTCCAAGAATGGTTATGAAATAATACCACCACAACTTGGATTCCTTTGTCATAGATAGTCTTACTAACTATTTAGTGTCTATTCTTATGTAATTTTTCCTATGCACATATGTATGCAATGCGAAATATATATTTCTTATACCCCAAATGTAGTAACAAGTAAACAAAGAGAAATGGCACTGGCATGGTTTTTATAATTCTAGAACCAGAATGCTTTTGCTTAATTTTAAATCATAGTGTCCTATTTCTAAGAATATCATAATAGCTGCCTTATATCTTTGAAAGGACATATATGTATATCCATAGAACTAGTGTTCAACCAAATGTTGGAATACCCTGTGATCCAATCAAGTTGAAACAAAATAAATAACAGCAACTTTCTGAGGTGGTATATGTTGTGTCCAAATCCAAAGACACCATAATCACTGCCTCATTCTTAGTGACAGATGATACAATGTTTAGTTGTTTGTTCTTTATCTTGAGGAGGTAGCATACCTCTAATTACTGAACTCTTACAAATTTCAGCATGGACAGGTTGAATCTCAGAATAGTCTTATCCTTCACTTCCGGGTGTGAACATTTCTTATTAGGGCATCTAGAGTATTCGTTGCTTCCTGTTTTTTAGGTAAAATTAGAAAAATGTCATGTAACATTATATGAACCTGTATGAGTTACTTGGAATGCCAAGATGATCAATGTCCTTTTGATCTATGCTGTCACAGAGAAGACAGTTCACATACCTCTGGTGTAAAATATTTAGTGTAAATTGCTGCCTATATGGACATGGGAACTGATTTTTATCTTCTTGGTTTATAGGGATTGAAACTAATGCATTATACAGGTCAGTGACCTTATAAAAATTTCCAAAGTCTGTTTTTTTTTCCAAATGCAGATACTACACAATTTGTGAAAAGAGCTACTTGCTTGGTTGAGATATACCTGAGGCTATTATGTGGTTAAGTATATACACTTTGAATAGCGGTAGAGATGTGAAGTAAATGAGAGAATGGTAGGCACTATTTTTTAGTCTTGTAGCCTTAAGTCTTTAAAGGTTAAAAGAATGGATGGTTTTGGTTTCAGAGGCTCCCAACTTCACTTTCCTTTTCATTAATGGCTCTTGAAGGTCAGTGGATCAAAGTGAATGTTTTATCAATTACTACATATATGTATCCTAACTATTCACTGAGAAAAGCTGAACTAGTGGGCATTTAGTATTTTAAAATGCAGTGACAAACCAGGGCTCCATATATACCCTGTTTCCACATGCTTCCTGCCTACAAAGAAGCCCTTTACTCACCATACTTTTCAGTGTTGTCACAGAGCTTCTTGTCTACAACTCCAAAAATCTTTAGCTATTTCCTTATAATTACTCTGAAAAATGACCACAAATACTTTTGAAAGTGATGCAGGACAGGAGGCACCATGACCTGCTGCCTTAGCCCTACCTGTGTTGATGCTGCCACGGCTGGAGGATCCAGCTTGCTGAAAGGGCCAGACACTTGCGCCTTGCTGAGACACCTGCGCCTTGCTGTCTACTCCCCTGCACTTCTGGCTGGTAAATTTCAAGGACGGCCCTTAAGGTCTCCTCATGTGAGTTTCCAGGGCCTGAGAGTTCTGGCACCTTGCTGCTGATTGGACAACTAGATGTAACTGATGAAGACCCACACCCTTAAAGTCTACACTGCCTCTGGCAAAACAACCTCCTGCAAACTCCTGACTATATAAACCCCTGAACAGAGAGCCTGAGGACAGACCTCAAAGAGGGAGCAGGAGAGCTTGTTTCCCTTCTGGATTCTCTCTGCCAGGAGCTTTTTTTTTTTTTTTTTTTTGTAAGTTGTAAGTTTTGTTTCTGTCAATAAACCCTGTCTTACCACTGATCCTATGGTCCATGGATTCATTCTTCGAGACCAAGAACATGAAACACTGGTTATCAGATTTGGCGAGCCAGCCAGAAGACGAAGTCCTGGTATCAAAAGGAAAGGGGAAATATTTATTGCCCTATTTATAACAGTGTTTTGGGGTCATATTTGAAGAAATCCAGCCTCCATATGCATGAGTTCTGTGTGTAAGAACTGTTCAGAATGGGAGAGTGAGTGAGGGATCATGGTTTTGCATCTTGACACCTAAATGAGCCTTCTTCTCAATGGATTTTGATTTGATTTTCCTACTGTAAGGGTCAAGCATCAACCAGTTGCCTACTACTTGTCTCAGTTCTAGAAACACCATAGTCTGTTAAGCCTTCACTACAGATCTCTGGAAATGCAATACGTTATATATTTGATTTTTACTGTGTTTCTATTAGACTGCATGAATAAAAATAAAAAGCAAGGATTTGATAATCACAAACTCAGGATACTTTCCTTGAGGTAGAGAGGAAGATGTGATAGAATAGTTGTACACAGTTTGCTTTATTCAGGATGTATCAAAACATTTTTTTATGAATGTCTACAAAATGCATGGTAAAATTTGACCTTATTTAACCCTTCAAAGGGTTATGAAGACTTTGAACCTTATATAGGGTTATGAAGTCCAACATGATTTGCTCCTGGACACCTCTCCAAATTAATTTCATATAAATGTATCTATCACATTAGTCTTTTTACTTTACCTAGAATATGGCAAGCAAATTCTTATGCCAGAAGAACTTGAATTTTAATTTACTCTTACCTTCATTTGAAGCACTTTTTACCTCAAAAATCCCCACTGGCTCTACATTTTATTTATATTTTTATCTAAAAGTAACATTCATGTATGTCTCCCTTCACTATCCTATTGAAAAATTTACTCTTTATTCTGTAGTTTGTACTGCTTAGTTATTTTTACTATGATTTTTTTTGTTATCTCTTTGTGTGCTTATTGTCAACCTTCCTCATTACAACATAAACTTGGCAAGGTTGGAGATTGTTTCTTTTGTTCACTGCTCCATAAAGAGTGACTGGAACATATTTAACACTCAGAAAATACTATATGTAACTCTCACAATATAACTGATCCCTACTAAATAAAAAAAAATAATAATGATTGAATGAGTTGCAAATAATTAAAGCAGGGTGTACAAAAACCTGAACATCATTATCAAATGACTATATAAAAATAGACATATATATTTTTTCACTTATATATAGAATTATACATGAAAAAATTTTCTACCAAAATGCTTTCAATGTTTCTCTCAGACTTACTTAACTAGAAGTATTTTTTCGACTTAGATTATTATGTATTCTGACTTTCCTATGATTAATATGTTTTATTAACGCAACAATATAATTAATTAAACCACATTTTAAAATGAATCTTTAAATTCCTCTTTTATCACAATTAGTTTAAAAGATAAATTGTGTTGCTACATTTGACATAGTTTTGAACAAAAGAACAAGCATGAACAAAAACTTTCTTATATACAACTTATGATTTTAATGATTTGAAAATACTTATAAAACAAACCATATTCAAATCACATAAAATCAGCCTACATTATTCAAAATAGAGTTTCATAGAAAATGATTTCTTTAGAGTATTACATTTTTTTTGTTGTTGTTTTGTTTTGGCCAGGGCTGGGTTTGAACTCCCCACCTCTGGTAAATGGGGCCGGTGCCTTACTCCTTTGAGCCATAAGCACCACCCGAGTATGACATGCTTGATGCCATTTTTGAGAAATGCTTACAAGTTTATAAAAAGGGTAAGTTCTTATATTTTTTCTTTCTACCTTAGAGTGGTTGGTTATATATATTGAGGTAGTAAAAGCAAAAAGTGTAATGTACATTTTTCCCTTAGTTTTGAGTTAATTTTACTATTCAAACAAGTCTTGTAATTAACTCATCTTAATTAGAAATATTTTAATGTAAGAATTATGTTTTCATTGTAAATATATATTACTTGTCTTAGGGTAATGTGTTCTTGGTTTGTTTAGTGGGCACGCATTTTTCATGCTTTAAAGAAAAATAAACTTACTATAACAGGGATAATTATGGATATTGATACCACAGCTCACTTCCTTTATGGTAATAATCTGAAAGTTGATTGAGGTGGTTTGTATCTTTTCTCTATTTAATAGTATGGGTGAAAAAAGCTCATTCACAGAACTTTCAATTTATATAAAAATAGGGTGTATTTAAGAATCAGTAGCAACATGAAAAGATTATAATGTTTTCATATTATCTCCAATGAATGTTAAATTATTTGTGATAAATTAAAATTAAGTATTTTGATTAATTCCTCCTTTCCTGGAAACACATATCATACTTTATTCAAGACTAAATTAGACTTTCAGAGTTTAATTAGCTCCTTTTAAATGTACATAACTTCTAGTAGCATATAATGAAAATTATATACATATATAAGAAAGAGTTTATTCCTCGGCCTTTGGAATTTGAATAACTCAGTTGAATAAGCCCTACTTATTATATGTGGTACAAACACATATACCTCTTTCACATTGAAATTTAAATACAATTACATTACATACATTATGGTATTATATTAAATCAAATACTTTTTTATAAATAACTACAGTATGAGATTTTTTAATTATAAATAGTTCTAAGCAATTTTTTGAAATATGAATATTATGAATTTATATATGTCTGAACTAGCATTTTGTGATAAGAGGCATAATACCATTAATAAAAAAGTTTAGGAGAGATATACATGATTAGTAATGGATTTTATATGAGAATGTAAAACTCATTTCTTATGCTTTATAAAGTTTAAAAGTGGGAGGATATAATATATTAATAACACATTAGAAATGAGATAAATAACCCTAAAATTTGAAGTTACACTCCTTTCCACTTTATGGGAAAAAAATACCAGAAAGGAAAACTAAACTTACTAAATCTATAACATTTACGGTTTTATTGTGTTTGGTTTTTTCCTTTTTTTTTTTGGCTGGGGCTGGGTTTCAACCTGCCACCTCTGGCATATGGGACTGGCACCCAGCTCCTTTGAGCCAGAGGTGCCACCCATACATCTGTAATATTTGGAAGACATAATTTTATTTATATATATAAATATATATATATATATATATATATAGAGAGAGAGAGAGAGAGAGAATATGTAATTTATATTATTTATTATGTCAATAGGCATAGTGTGTATAAGTAGGTAGGACAGACCCAGAAGAGAAAATAAGGGTAAAAAAATCAAATTACTGAAGAGATTTTAGGATACCTGAAGAATGTACCAGAAGTAATTTATTGTGCAATGTACTATTAAAGACATTCATTTACTTCTGATGTGTTTATGGATGGGTTATTATGTGTTAGATAGTGAGGATAAAATAGCAAATAAAGTAAATGAGAAGCTTCCTTCCTCATCCTTAGCTACATGGCTAGTTTGGAAATCAGATAGGAGGAAAAGCACAATGGCTTTAAAAATGGTAATGCCTTTGCAGTACATAAGAGTGCTGTGATTGTGATTTACCTCTGGGGGCAAGAAGAAGCCCATCAGATTTCTACATACTCAATTATTCAAAAATTGAAACCTAATACTATAAATCTAAGCATGAAATCTATTGGGATTGTAATTGTTAGTGTTTAGTGTCTTTGACTTTCTCCCATTCTTATCCATGGACTTGGAATTCTTTGAGGACCCGGTCTGTGTTATCTTTGATTTTTCATAGCCGCAAACCCACACATTGCCTGCATTTAGGATTCCCTAAATACCTATTTGCTGGAAAATAAAAGGAATTAATGAATGCCTCATTGTTTTCAAGAGTAAAAATATGGATGCTATGCTGTTAATTTGAAAGGCTCTGATTAACAGTGAAAGCATAAATTTTCCTATATAGTATGTGCCTTGATAAATAAATAGCCTCTATTTTTAGCATTATTCATTCTTTGCACAAATTATAGACTATATCAAATTGGTACCCAGTTTCTTCATGAACATTCTACTTAGTCAAAATATATGTAGTAGAGCTAGGAAGTATCCAGGAGAGAGCACTGTTCAGAAGACACCATTTTAGGTTAGGCCTCAAACTGATACTGACAATTACTAGATCATTAAATCTGAAATGTCCAATTATGAATCAAAAATGTAGTTCATTATATCTCAAACAAGGAGAAGTACAATTAATCAAAGTATGTGTCTAAACCATCAACACAGTGTTGCCATCTGAACAGTAGCTTGTGCTGCCAGAAGTGAGGAAGCCTAGAGAGCAAATGGTAACGACGTCGCAAAAGGCATTTTCCAGAGCTTGTTGAGAAGTGAATATTTTTTCTTGAAAAAACGGATACAAAGCTTGGAAGAAGTAATAATCCGTTGGCACAAGGTCTGACGAATATGGTGGATGACAGAGTGTTTCCATGTCCAACTTCTGTAGTATGCACATTGTTGTATATGCTGCATCTGGTGGAGAGTTATCTTGCCAGAGGATTGACCCGTCTATATTGAACTACTTTGCTGCTGAATCACAGGCATCCTCATCATGTCATCCATTTGGTCATGGTAGACACCTGCTATATAATTGGTTGACCAGGTTTCATGAAGCTGTAGTGGATCATCTCAGCACTGGGCCACCCAACAAACTCCATTAGCTTTTTTGGATGAATGTTCAGTTTTGGACTGTGTTTTGGCACTCAATCTTTATCCAACCTTTGTGCCAAATGCTTGTGATTGTCAAAAAGGACCCCTTTTCATCACATGTAACAAAAAGGTGTAGAAATGTTTCCCTTTATGGTATGACAGCAAAGAAAGGCAAGCTTTGAGATGATTTCCCTTGTGATGCTTGTTTAATTCATGGGGAAGCCCATTGACTCCCCTTCTTTGCTTTTCTGTTTAATTTCACATGGCCCAATACTGCTGGAATAGTAACCTCAAACCTTGCTGCTAATACCACACATTAATTACAAAAACACTAATGAAAGTAGAAAAGAAAAAAATTTATGCATCATTTTTCTGATATATGATGCTACAGATAAGAAAAACAGCCCACAGGTTCTAAGGTGGACACTGAGTGCTTTCAGTTTTTCATTAGCCACCTTGGTCTCAGTTCATCCACATGGTTCATTTGTAAGATTAAAATCAACAAAACAGAACTTCTCAAACCATCAATGCATTGAACTATGCATTCATTAGCCACATCCTTCCCAAATACTTCATCGATATTTCAAGCTTTCTGCACTACATTGGTTTCACAGTGGAACTCATTCAAAAATAACACAAAAATTCGACTTATTCATGGTTTCACAAAAATTGCTCTGAACAAAAATTGTAAGATAATCACAAGGCAAAGCATGCATTTGAAATACTGAGGATGTACCTTCACAATTAAAAAAAAAGAAGTGACGAGTGAAATGTCAGAAATATTAACTGCAAAACTCAGTACTTGAGGAAATCAGACTTCTCTTACTTAATAACCTATTTCATGAATTATTGTTTCTACTATAATTGGCTTACATCAAAAACTCATGCTTTTATAAGGACATGGAGGGATGTCTTATTCACATAAATATTGTTTTTTGCCCTTGCTGATGATATCTAGAGAAAAAATACTGACACAACATAAAATTTTTAATTCTTTTTTTCCATATTTGAAATCATACCATTATAAGTGTGAATTTTAATGACACAAAGGCAAAATTTATCCACCTTAATTTTGTGTTTATTTTTATTCTCATTTGTGGACCTGTATTATTATCTTAAAGTATGAACACATTATAATTAAAATACATCCATATATATCCCTACAAGACATTGAACCACTATCCAATTAACCCCATACCCTAAACCATTTTTGAAGTTATAAATTAACTATGATTTCATACTAATTATTTACTTTCTATTGACTTATTAAGCTTCTATTGCATTTTTTCATAGTCATTGTTTGCAAGTTGAGTGTGTATTTTTCTAAAGTGTAAAACCTACATGTATTTACAGTATTTTAAAGACATATTTCAGCTCATCATTATTATATTGTATGTAGCATTTTCTCCCTTTTCCAGTTCTCGTTTGTACAACCTAATAAGAGGAAAATTTTCTTGATGAAAATATTATGAAAATTTTAATATACTAACATGCTTTCTTTTTTTTTTAATAATTTTATTGAATCATAATTATGTACATTGGTGCAATCACAGGGCACGATTCATATACATTCAGAAATATTTTGATCATACTGTTACAGATATCCTTCATGGCATTTCCTTGATCACTCTATAAAGACATTAATACTCTACCTTTAATAAGTTTCGCCAGTATCCTGCTAAGATGCACCGTAGGTGTGTTCCCACTAATTGCCCTCCCTCCACCCATCCTCCCCCCACCCCTCCCCTCCCTTTCCCCTATCCCTGTATTCCTGTATTGTTTTTAAAGTTCCCTCTTCCAATATGAGATAAGAAACTGGGCAATAGCAGCAACACATATGAGTCACAGAGAC